>JAUPFT010000020.1:45114191-45272009 GCA_036936625.1 Parnassius smintheus behrii
CAGAACCGCCACATCAACCCCTACTGAGATCGGATATCGATAGTACAATTCAGTTGCTGGTGTGTCCTCAGTGCTGGTTAAAATGCATACTGTTTGCGCAAGGGCAAGTGACACTGGTGCGAACGAATACGTAGAACGTTGGCCGGAACAAATGCAAAAAGTCTGTCTTATATATCTGCGGTGAGTCAAGATGATTCAAGTTGGACTGGGTCGCAGGAGTTGAAAATTGCAGAAGACAAATCTCGGGAGTGAATGGTACGGGGTTAATGAGGATAATAAAGAAGGCCTTAAGTTATAGTTTCCGAAGTTTGTTGGTGTGGTAATATCATGTACGGGTCACCTGTTTTGCAAAAAAGTTCGGAGAGCGGCAAGAGCGTACAGAGATATTCTATATATACCGCAGTACTTCGGGGCTTTAATAGCATGGTTTAGGCTTTGGTGCGTTTCGCTTGTGGCACGACAAAATCGCCGCCATACATTTAACTTGCAATGAGTTGCAGTGCTGAGAACTGCGGGTATGAATTCCGTACAGAACCAGTATTTGTATAGCCTACAAATATTCGTATCGGATCGGGATATTTGTCCTTGTGCATTTTATTTATGTAATCTACCTCCACGATACAGGAGAAAATTCTAGTGAGGGTGAGGTTTAACTAAAAAAATTAACGAGGACATATGTGATTTTCATTGTTGTATTTTTAAATAGGTAACTATTTAAAGACACGTCTGACTTTTATGCTTTTTAATGGCGAACCATTTTGCACTCACGATGAGTAACTTACTGCTTTATAAGTTGCTTGAATATTGAACAACAAGTACTGTTTAATATAGCGAAAGAATAGGCGATGAAACTCCAAAATTTTCAGTAGGAATAACTTTAAAGTGTATATAATGTTGTAAAGTACGTTATATTATGATTGCACGAGTGGCTCGACTCGACTGAGGAAGAACCAAGTTCACACAGAATAAATGAAGCTTAATGCTGCCTTTTCGTATGGTGAATATATGATACGGCGACCATTTTTAGGAAACGAGGCATTCTATTAGTTCTAAGGGGTGACCCGCATTCTGCACTTAGATCATTCAGTAATTGGAGATAGATTCATAAGTCTATGGGCCAAAGCACCCACTCGCCACCAGGTGAACTGTGTGCTCCTTTGTCACTCTTATGCCATAAAAAATTAAATGTTCCTCTTTTATGTAGCGAAATGTATAAAAAGGTGACAGCTCTTATTCAAGTCTTATCTAGATTAGCTCTTTGGTTTTTAATTCGCTTAAGGGCGTTTTATCTCAGACTATTTAAAAAACAAAAGTTATAAGTTATAAATATTATCTTGATGATAGCTTGTTGTTCAGAATTTTCATTTCTTTTCTTTAGTAGATTTCAGCCTAAGCCGTGTTGAATTACGAGCATTTAAAACTAGGATCATAATTTTAATGTTTTATCTTTATTATCGTTTAAAATCCACTTCAAGATAAAGATCATTTTAAAAAAACTTTCTAAAATATCTAACCCACGCAAATCTCTTACTTAGATCTTATTAAAAGTAATTTTTTTTGTTGGATTTGCCACGCTTAGAAGGCGGCAACCGCAGTTTGTTTTTATTATTTTGAATTGCGTTCATGAAGGTGCTACTGCCTATCTTCTGTATTAATTTCCCTCTTTCATCTCTTCTGAAAACCTCGTGAAGACTGTGGGTAGTGGTATCTCCTACGTGGCACATTTAGAATTTAGGTAAGAGCAAACTTACTCAACGTGGTTTTTATTATATATAGCTAATGAAAATTATTTGCAACAACCCAGATTATCTCGACGACAGTACGTAAAGCTTCTCAGTCTATTTTATTTATTTATTTATTTATTTAACAAATTATAGATAATACAGAGGATGTGTTATGGTACAACATATAATGAAAACTTTACAGTGTACCTCAAGCCGCCGACATTAAAAATTTGATATATTTTGGTTGTAGCAAGAATTGGTTTGCTCGACGGGGAAGTACCATGCTCTCACAGAATACTAGCGTTATATATGCAGCTCGTTGCTTCTGGGTTTCGTACGGTGAGTGAAAAGAACGGGAGACCTTCTTTACAGGAAACAAGGCAATATAGTAAGTCATGCAGCAGCTCGCGCTCGGCTGGCAGTTAGCAAGCTGTCGCATCTAGCGCCAGCTCTACACGCGCCCTGGCGACCTCCAGGCAGTGGCCTTTGCGCATCACTGATTGCGCTGACGTAGCAGTTTTATCACATAGCCGTTACGTGGGTAAACAATTTCGTGTTTTGTTTTGCAAATCAATCACGATCAAATTTTAAAATGCGAACGTAAGCAAAAAAATGTCAAGAACTCTCCTTCCTTTGTTAATATCCTTTCCTCATTTAAACGGAGGCCCGGCTCACGTCCGTTATCTTTTATTGAACGCAATAACTTTATCACAATGCCACTCGTATTTTTGAAAGCGTGCCAATTTGATGATGAGGAAATCCTTGAACCATCAGGATATTGAGCCTACGCGGTAATCTCTTTCTTTTAAAAATAAATGTTTTAGAAATAAGAAGCCTGTAAGCAGAAGTAGAACGTATATACATAATGATTTTTTTTAATATAATGGTATGAGCAAATGGTCTTAATTGTTGAACTGTTTTATTTTTTTAGTTACTTGAAGTCGGTATTTAATAATTGTTGAAAGTGAATATCGCATGCCATATCGTATATATCATACCATGCGCATATCGTTAAAGGGAAAAGTGCGTAGGTATGTTTTAATAGCGCCTAAAAATCAGGAATCCAACGTTTTGTCGCATTGAGTAGTATCTAATAATCATATTGAACATATAATATAATATATTTGCACACCATTTAAAGTTGTAGAATGTAAATGGGCCATTAGACATAATTTAAGATCATACTTTATTGTACACATACATTCTGGCAAATAAATTAATTTGAATAAAAATCGCAATGTCAGAAAGATAAACGATCGTTGAACATGTTATTCGATTATCGATGGATTGCTATTTATACATAAAAAAATGGTTTTAGTGGCTTATGGTGTAGATTTATCACGTTTGCATGGAGGGGTTAACACGATAACTTTTGAAAGTATCAATTTTTCAACCTATGGTCTATGTTAAGCAGTAAAATTTGAAGGATATAACGGTAACGGTAACCCTTAATGTAAATGTATACGTAACGAAGGTATAACCTATTTAATAAAAAATTTCAATCGGTCCAAATTGACGGAGCAATCGGTTTAATGTAAAAATACATACAGTCTAAAATAGAAGCCCCTCATTTTTGAAGTCGGCTGAATATAATTAATTATTGGCTCTGTACCCAATTCGAAATAAGTTAACGTAATTTTTTTAATGCTTTTTATTTCTACTAATCAAAGTAATCACTCGTGCAATCGATACATGTTAGTCAATGGAGCGCCTGTTTATTAATGCCATTCTTGAAGAAATCATTTGGACGGTAGGCCACAAATTCTTCAAAGGCATTTGAAGAATTTGTACTGGGGTAAATCTCGGGTATTGCATTTTTTACCTGCCAAAAAGTTATCCAAAATCTGGATAAAGTAGAAGTCCGTAATTGTTACACACACACATACAATTAGTGTGGACCCATGAAATAAAACTTTAGTTCGCTGTTTGGATTTGTTTATAATTCGCTTAAAATTTTGAAGAAATACAACAACACTTAAATTTCGGGCTTTTAACTTTCTTATGAAGTACATGCATCACAACACTCGTGTACTGGCAAAAGCGGATTGAACATACTCCCGTGCCTTGAAACCTTGTTAGCGAAATTGCTAAGAAGCTCTTTAACTTGTAAACCGTCTGTTGTGCTTTATGAGATCGCACGTTGTCGTGTAATAGCAGCGGGAACGAGCGATTGGCCAAAGCTGGTTGGAGACGTGCGAGTTTCTCCATCATTGCGTTGTTCTCGACAGTACACATTTGCAGTAATGCTCATGCCGTTTGGTAAGAAGCTAGATCATTACACATTCTAGGGGTAACTTTTCGTTAAGAGCACTGTTCAGGTGCCGAACCAGGATCCAACCAACTTCATCAGCACTTGTAATTGTCAAACAGAATCAATTATTTGCCGCGGATTCAAAATTTCTTCTCTTGTCTACCTGATTGCAGTGCTGCCTGTTGAGCAGTGCAACGCCCGTCTCGACGCGTACTTTGCGTTTGCGATTATGGAATTCGTGGGGCCAGTCATTTGTCAAGCTTTTTTACCAAGCCTATTTGACACAAATGAACCAATATTGCTTTGATGCTAACGTCGAAAGCAGCTGCTAATTTAGCCGTAAATTGTGTATTAGCTTTCGCAATCGCTTTAATTTGTTATTCTCATGCACCGTTTTCGGACCACGGGGCTCATTTTTCAGGTCGAAGTTATCGGAACGGAAGCCGGCAAACTAATAACAGATGGTGCGTTTGTTTGTAGTATTCACTCCGTGAACGTCGTTGATGTTGCATGCTGCTTGTGCCGCATTACTGCCACGACGGTACTTATATTCCATAATTACTCGATTTTTTAACTTATGATGACGAAAATATTCAAATGCGATAAAAACATAACGCTAATCAATAATCAAATGACTAATTTAAAATCAGAATTCATTGTTGTTAAAATAAATTTTTAAAAATTGTTTGAAATTTATATAAATCAAATGTAAAAATTTAAATATGAGTGTATTACAATCAACTGGTTTCAGGCAACAATGGCTTGCGTAAATATAATGGGCATTGTTAAACGAGTCATGTTGGCCGGAAACTCTCGCCCTCACCGTCGGAGCGGAGCTAAACACGAGAGGGATAACGTCTATTTTCTCAATCAAAAATAAATTCTGTATCTTTACGCTTAAATTCTTTAAGTAAGAATTTGAAATTGTCAAATTTAAATTATCATTTATAATGAATGAATAATAACAATAACAAAATATAATGAAGAATAGTGGATATTCATATGCTGCTATTACGCAGCACATAATGCTACATAATAGCAGCATATGAATATCCGCTACCCACTATACATATCAAAAAGCAGTAGAAAGAAATGAAACATGAGATGGGCAGCCGCATCTACCTGATAACAACTGACAATAATAAAAGACCGTGGTTGCTAATGCACTTTACATGCGTTATAACTATATCGATTTCTCCCCTTATTTATTATTTAAACATAAAATAAATGTGGTCTATGGTACTGGCCTGGTAAAGGAATAATAAGCTTATTATCCCGCTAACCTTGCGAATATTTTAATTATCCGACTGTATAAACCTTATGGCAGAAACGCTGTAGGACCCAAGCTGCTCAATGACCTAAATAGTGTCTCACAACGGATATGACTTAAGGTGAACAAGGAGAAAACAAATATTATGTGTAATGTTCAAGTCACAGCTATGCCGGTAGTTGTTGAGAGCCCTAAGCTTGAAGTTGTTGACGAGTACGTTTACCTGGGACAAACAGTCCGACTAGGTAAGTCCAACTTCGACCGAGAAGTCTATCGACGGATTAAATTCGGCTGAGCAACGTAAATGATTGGTATCGTAAATAAAATAAAATAAAATAAGATTTAACATGTTATGTAATTAATTTTTAACATCTTTGATATAATGCCTGATTGTATTAGTTATCAAGAAATATAAAAGTTAATTTTTATTTAATTTACATTCAATGCAATGTACAACACCTATTCGTTTGTTCTACGTGTGCTCAGGGCACGTCCACACATGCATTTAACGCCCGTAAAACTATTTACGACTGCCGCTGTTACGAGCGCGGCTCACGTGGTTTAATTGTGTTGCGTTATTGCATGTTATCACATTCGCATTAGGAAAAATAAACGCAATGTTATTACATTATTTAGCTAATGCTATCGTCTGGAATAAACTTTGGCTAGAATTAATTTCGATGGTTCAATTATTATTCATCTTCATCATCATCATCAGACTGCGGCAGTCCACAGCTGGATATAAACCTCTCCCAAGGTGCGCCACTTAGCACGATCTTCATCTACACGCATCAAATTTCTACCAGCCACTTTGCGCAGATCGTCGCTCCATCTGGTCGGGGGGCGTCCCACGCTAGGTTTGCCTAGACGCGGTCTCCACTCCATAATACGTCTACTCCACCGGTTGTCACTTCTGAGATAGACATGACCAGCCCATTGCTCCTTCAGCTTACAAACACGGAAGGTTATGGAAGTAATCTTGGTTGCCCGGCGGATTTCTTTTTTTATTATTGCTTGTATGTATTTAAACGGTGTAAGGGTGTTTTAAGAATATTTACTACCCTTTATCATCCCGTGGGTGTCGTAAGAGGTGACGGAGAGACCAAGAAAGTGGTTTCAAATGACAACATTAGAAAAACGGTATCCAAGTAGTGCAGCAACAACCGGTGTAGCAACTGTGGCAATTGTGAGGCCTCCCTATGAAGCAATCTGTAGGGGAGGCCTATGTTCACCTTTAAACTTTTGATAGGCTGTAACCGTAATGCAAACTTGTATATAAAGCCATAGTCCTGGGATGCAAAATTTGAAATGAACAAAACTTAAGCGATTAAAGACAAGTAACGCAATTCGGTCTGTAGGACATTATTCTTATTAGCACCAGGGGATTTCATTTCTGTGTCTATTATTTCTTTCTTGTGCAAACCTGAGCATTCTTAGTTGGTTCTGCAACTTATTTGCACGGGTTACCTTCCCCTGTGAATCTTGTCTAGGCAATATTTAATGGACTCTGGTGCAAAGCAATAGCATCTATTTAGCTAGCTAGATCTTTCTAGCATACGAGAAGTACAACTTGGAATCGTCTACCACCAGCAATTTTACCAATAATATCAGCGTTAAATAGCAGCTTAATTCCACTGAGCTTTGTATGGTGAGAATGAGGCATTTCATCTCATTCCTCAGGATGACATCTGCATTTTGATACTTAACTGTGGATAAAGGTAGATGTATATGGGCCACAGCATCCACTTACCATCAGGTGGACTGTGTGTTCGTTTATCACCCTTATTCTATAAAAAACTATGGCCACGTATCAGCAGAGGGAAAGGAAACAGGATGGACAGCAGCATCTTTCCAATTACAGTGCAAAATAAAATAATGCAGTTGCAAATCCTACTGTTATCCGTGGCAACTATGGCATATATCCTCTTAGTAGGAAATTTATGGGGCTTATATATATTATTATAGCTTTTTATTACTTATAATCTAATGGTTCATTTTTTAGCCTTGGATTCTCGAGCTGCTTTTTTCTCGGCAGCACGTGCAAGCTGTTTGGCAGGTTTCAGGTTCCCCTTTTTGCAAAACCTTTGATTTCTCAAGAATTTGGGGTCCATCCCGAGGGTGATCCAGTCCGATGAGCTTTGCGTTTTGGTTAAGATTTGTATGGTTTTTAAACTTAGCCATAGTGAATGTTATTCAGTTCACTATTTTATGTGAAAACTTTAGAGAGAAAGCAATGACTATGGTCATACCTTTGATAGTTTTTATTTTAATCGCTTTCGTATTAAAATCGTCGACTTGAGTAATGAACCTCTTACTGGCCGACCGAATTCCTTCGCAAAAGCATAAACTATCTACCATCGAAATCGCAAAAATCTCTTAGGTAATAACTGTAAATACTTAGCTAGAATAAATTTGTTTTTCTTAGGAATAAGAGGTGTTTGGATTGTTCAATATAAAACAGCAATTTCATACTTTAACATTTATTACTTTAACTTCAAAATATTTACAAATTCAAACAGTATTAATTGCCTAATGTTTGTCGTAACTTAATGTTAATACACGGCTTAGTTCACGTTGTCCACGTGTATATACTATAGCAATTTACTTGCTAATTGACCTTCATCTGAACGTGTGAGCAAGGCAGTAACGGAAGATCAGGCAATATAATGTCTCAATTTACAGTAATTATCTGGCGATCACATTAAGCTGTTATTACATTATAACTCATTCTCATGACGTTAAATTAATTTAACATAGGTAATTATTAGAACTATGAGTTAGTATATGGCAGGCATTACATAATGTTATGGCACACTATTATTATTTATAACTAATTAACATTTTCTGTATAAAGTCATCTAAAATGTCATAGATATAATATTTTGAACAATTAAATGCATTATTATGTATAAAGTTAAAATACATTAATTTCGAACATTAAGTATTACAATACAGTAAGGGCTAATTGTCTTTAAAAATTTATTAAAACTCTGCTTAAATATTCAAAATATATTTAAAAATAGAAATACAAGTAAGATGTATATTATAGTTGGGAATTTTGTACGTGGCAGAGCCACGGTGCAGCTATATTATGTTGTATTTGTTGCACAAATGGGTCGGCTCGCCGGGGAAGGACCACACTCTCACAGAATACCAGCTAAAATAGCGACTTAATACTGCTGTGTTTCGTATGGTGAGTGTAAAGATCCGGGGAACCTATTTTACTAGAAACGAGGCATTCCATCTTAGTCCTCAGAGGTGACTATGCATCTGCATTTTGATTCTTAATCGAGAACTATACATATAATAAAACAGAAACGAAAAAAAAACTGTACATTGAGTATTTTCGAGAAAAAATAAGTGGCTTTTGTTAGAAAAACGTAACTGATGACAAAAAGTGACTTTTTAGAATTTTTGTCTGTTTGTCTGTTTGTCTGTGTGTATGGTACGGCTTCACGCCAAAACTACTGAATAGATTGATTTGAAATTCAGCAAAAATGTTCTTTGTAAACCAAGGAAGGCTTTAGGCTACGTATTATCACGCCGTATGTTATAGGGGTAAGCAGTATTGATTTGAAAAGGTTTTTCTCTGTAATAGAATGCACAAAATAATTGAATGCACAAAATGATATGTTACTAGTTAAAATAAAAATAAAAATTTAACTCTGGGAACATAATAATCACGCTATTTTTATAAAGGAGTGGGGCAGTAATATTATAAATTGCAAGGGAACAGCTGTTTAACAATATGTCGAACGTCAAAAATGTTTACCGCATTAAATGGTGCAAGTTTAAATCCCATAATATTGTTTTGAAAAATCGTAATTTTTGTTTAATTTTTGCACTTTTTATGTGCATTAGGAAATCCGGGAACTTTACATGTCCTATCTGAGTGTATGGAGAGTTTCACACCAATATTACTAAACAGATTGATTGGTGGTACGACAAGTTACATTATCATGAAGTCAAGTCAAACTTTTGGTTCTAAGTTATCATCCTATAGAAACGGGGGTTACCTTTGTTGTCTGTGTTGGTTGATGTGTTTAATTTTCTTACGAATAATTATTATTTTTCTACTATTACGTACTTATTCGATAACTTTTCATTATTTTGAATGTCGTTAGTATCGGATTAAGAAGGAATCTAGCTGTGCCTTTTATAAAAAGATCAAATCTGTCTCGAAACTCAAGGGTTTTTAAGATGCGTAGGTTAGTTAGTGGTAGCAGTAGTTTCTTTCGAACCCACGCAGAGCGTGAAAAACGGCTAGGTCCTAACCGTGAGCGTAATGCACTAAGTTTGTCCGCAGAAACTTCCACGCAGCGCCAATTACGACTAGAATTTAAACGAGTCCGCACTACTGCTTCTCGATCTCAGGAGAGTGTGGAACAACGAGAAATGCTTTTAGCTATCAATCGGGATCATCATTATTTGTCTCGCGCATCCGAAACGGTTACACAGAGGGATCAGAGGTTGAGTTTTCAGAATATCCGCTCTGAGACTGCTCGATCACTTGAGAGCAGTCAGGAGCGTGAGATACGACTTGCGCGTGACCGAGAACGTGGGCAAAGCCAAGGGTACAGCTATAGTTATTTGAAGATCTGGAACACCTGTTGTGGAACTCCAAAGCCCAGCGACATTATAACATTTATAGGAATGACGCCTTAGCAAAAGTTGTTTAATCTGATGGGCATTTCGTGTTGACTTACAAAAATGAAAGATCTGGAACGTCTCGAATCGTCTCGCACATCACGTTGTTTTCCCGTCCCCGGGCTCTTAGAATTCGAAAACAGACGTTTTAGATCTTCGATTTTGATGACCCCGTTGTCGCTGGCGTAAGCAACATCATCCGCGTACAAAGTCGTGGCCAGCAGCTAGTCGAGAATAAATGTAGATGTCTATGGGCCACAGCATTCACTAACAATCAGGTTGACTGTGTGCTCGTTTGTCACCCTTATTGTATAAATAAAATAAAAAATTGGTCAAAAAATTTGAGTTTCAAGTTATTGAGCGTGTTCTTGTAACACAGCTTCAGAGTATTTTTGTATTGCCGGAGGGTGTTCATGTAATTTTTTTCATGTGTATACACAGTTTATGAGACCGAGGTATACTTGGACTCACTAACCAATATTTCCTAAGCCTAAAAGCCGTGGTAGCTCGTATGGTTGGTGGTATTGCAACAACAAAATTGTTAAACGCAAGATTAAAACTACTTTTACGGATTTTATCGCGTTTATTTTTACTTTTTATTTTTAATTCCCGACGTTTCGGGCGCTTTCCAGCACCCATGGTCACGGGGGACTGAGATGACTGACGTCCCGATGTCATTGTTAAACCCGGAGTACCTTCAGCTTTTTTAATTATTGTTTATGGTCCGATCTATGCAAAATGAACTAACTCTGTCTTGAGGTCTTGCAGTGGTATGCTTGGGTTTAGTTTTAATTTTATTGATTATAGGATCCCAAGCAGGTGGTAGTACCCAGCCTCCTTCTCTATTGAAATTAGGATGTTTTTTAATTTCAATAGCCTCACGTATCATCCTTGGTAGGAATCGGTGTTCTTTCGCGAGGATTTGTGGTCTATCAAATCTGATGTAATGGTTGGGGCCGTCTAGGATATGATCACAAACTGCAGACTTCCCGGAACGTTGATGCTTCACATCAGCTATATGTTCTTTTACGCGGGTCCTAATTGATCTTTTGGTTTGTCCTATATAAGAGAGACCACATTCACAATCAAGCTTGTACACTCCTGCATCTTGTAGAGGAATATGACACTTGACGGATGGTAGGAACTGACTAATCTTCTTCGGCGGCTTGTAGAATGTTCTAATAGAAGCTCGCTTCAAGATATAGCCAATCTTGTCTGTGACACCTCTGACATATGGTAGTACAGCAGGTCTCTTTGTTACAGAGAGCACGAGGGATCTGTGACAGCAAACACCTGGCCGCCGAGCTTCAGCACGTCAAGCAAGTTCTGCACGACAACAAGCTTCGGGTCCCGCGCCTACGTCACAGTGACCGAGTGAAGCCAGCCACAGTCGAGCGTGTGCCTGCTGTACTACCATATGTCAGAGGTGTCACAGACAAGATTGGCTATATCTTGAAGCGAGCTTCTATTAGAACATTCTACAAGCCGCCGAAGAAGATTAGTCAGTTCCTACCATCCGTCAAGTGTCATATTCCTCTACAAGATGCAGGAGTGTACAAGCTTGATTGTGAATGTGGTCTCTCTTATATAGGACAAACCAAAAGATCAATTAGGACCCGCGTAAAAGAACATATAGCTGATGTGAAGCATCAACGTTCCGGGAAGTCTGCAGTTTGTGATCATATCCTAGACGGCCCCAACCATTACATCAGATTTGATAGACCACAAATCCTCGCGAAAGAACACCGATTCCTACCAAGGATGATACGTGAGGCTATTGAAATTAAAAAACATCCTAATTTCAATAGAGAAGGAGGCTGGGTACTACCACCTGCTTGGGATCCTATAATCAATAAAATTAAAACTAAACCCAAGCATACCACTGCAAGACCTCAAGACAGAGTTAGTTCATTTTGCATAGATCGGACCATAAACAATAATTAAAAAAGCTGAAGGTACTCCGGGTTTAACAATGACATCGGGACGTCAGTCATCTCAGTCCCCCGTGACCATGGGTGCTGGAAAGCGCCCGAAACGTCGGGAATTAAAAATAAAAAGTAAAAATAAACGCGATAAAATCCGTAAAAGTAGTTTTAATCATGTGTAGTGTTCGCGTAAATATAAGAAATCATTTTGTTAAACGCAATTTCAAGTGCTGATTCACCACGTGCTCGGCGGTGAAGGAAAACATTGCGAGGAAACTCTGCATATCTAAGAAATAATAACAAAAAATCGGCGGTGGAGGTATGCGGTTGGTGGTGTCTGCTGGAATCATATGAGGGACCTTGGGATAGTGTAAGCCCGAATATGGTTGTATTGATGTTTGTTGCGTTCTGTAGCATTGCGTCTCTTCGGTGGTTATTTGGCGGGTTGCATTGCGTATAACAACATAATAAAGTATCTCTATAAAGGTGATGAACTAGATAAAATAAAAACTTTGGCCTGGCGTGAACAAAGTACAAATATGTCTTATATTGAAGATTTAGACATTAGCTACTTACGTCAATAAATCATATTTTTGTAGAAACTGGAATTTTGTTTTTTTTATGTGTTTTTGATTTGTAGGTTATGTTATCTGTTACTGTGTTACTGTTATCTCTCATTCTTGTGACAAGTTGTTTGAATAAATAGAAAAGGACTCAAAAGAATACAGTATTGTAGTCATTATTAAAGAAAGTAAAATAAAAGTCAACCACTTTTAATTGTTAAATGTCGTCCAGTAAAGCAGCCGGAGGCTGTACATAGTTGGTTCTATTCCTTTCATAGTCCAAATATCAAATTATTGTCATGATGTGTGCGAAACAACCTACTGTCCTGTAACCGCAGATAATATTCAAGGGTCAAGTTAAATCCACGAAAGTAAAAACCCGTAATTTATCCACAAACACAGCCACTATTCCAAATGCACCTGACAAGCAAGCATAGATAAATAAATAAGTAGCAAGCGAATGACAAGTTAAAACTCGAAGTCGCAACATAGTTATTATATTCTCTTTGATCGAAATTTCCAACTTAAGTCTCCTTCGGAATAGGCTATACAACCACTTCAATCATGTCAGACAATATTCAAATGTTTTTTTTTAGTTTTATTACATAGCCTGTTCAATCGTTTTTCTAAATATATTTTATTTTATTCATTATTATGCTCTACATATTTGCCACAGTTTTTCGATATTAAGATTTTTTGATAGTGAAGGCTATTTTATTATGAAAAATAGTCTTTATTGTTTTTTTTATTGTTTTTGTCATAGATAAAGTACAAAAAATATTTAAGAACGTTACGTTTCTGCTATAGTAAAGTATAAAGTATTAGCTTTCGTTTTACAGTTTAAAAAGTTTTTTTTGTGATTTTTATATATGTTAAAGAAATAACTTATTTAATAAATAATTTATTTATGCTTATAAATTACCTTTTTATAACTGTTACGAATGATGTCAAGCACCCAATTTCATTTCGTACATTTAGAGGGGAGGGGGTGAACGATACAATACCTTAAATTAATTTTTATGGTCAGATAGCGGATAAAACATTTCGAAGACATGTGAAGTTCGCCAACACGCATTGGGGCAGCGCGGCGGACACTTTCTTGTCCTAAAACCCTTTCAGAAATGAGGGTCCAGCAGTGGGACGTATATAGGCTTTAACTAAACTACTTTGTGTTTAAGACAAGTTGAGAAGACACGCAACCAACCGCACCGCTTATATCTCTCATCATCGCTCCCGCCCTTGTGTAATTTGGACCATGAATTATACAAGCATATAGTAAAAAGTATAGATATTTGCAATAACGCTATATTTCGTGATTATCTGTGAAGTTGATAAGTGTGAAGACAGCTGGCAGCCATCGAGACACGAGGCAGATCAGCGGAAGTCCAGGTGGGTGCACATGCATTCCTTCACGTCCTTCCTATATCCCGAATTTAGGGGATTTGCAGTATCACGAATAAATTAAATTCCATTCACCGCTCGCACCGCGCACATATACAGTCCACTATTCTATTTAAATTAATAGCCGCACCGCATAACATTATTTAATACATTTGAACCAGCAGTTTGGTGGTTGAATCGCCAAACCCACCATATATTTTTTGGTTTTACCATTCACCGCGCACATATACAGTCCACTATTCTATTTAAATTAATAGCCGCACCGCATAACATTATTTAATACATTTGAACCAGCAGTTTGGTGGTTGAATCGCCAAACCCACCATATATTTTTTGGTATTACCAAAAAATATATGGTGGGTTTGGCGTTGGCCTTCAAACACCAAACTGCTGGTTCAAATGTATTAAATAATGTTATGCGGTGCGGCTATTAATTTAAATAGAATAGTGGACTGTATATGTGCGCGGTGCGAGCGGTGAATGGAATTTAATTTATTCGTGATACTGCAAATCCCCTAAATTCGGGATATAGGAAGGACGTGAAGGAATGCATGTGCACCCACCTGGACTTCCGCTGATCTGCCTCGTGTCTCGATGGCTGCCGGCTGTCTTCACACTTATCAACTTCACAGATAATCACGAAATATAGCGTTATTGCAAATGCCTATACTTTTTACTATATGCTTGTATAATACAATGTCCAAATTACACAAGGGCGGGAGCGATGATGCGAGATATAAGCGGTGCGGTTGGTTGCGTGTCTTCTCAACTTGTGTGCGCCCGTTAACACACGAATGCATATGCTGGGCATAGAGGGCGGTAGATAGAAAACCGGAAATGGGCTTTGCAGTAATCTTATTGGATAATAATTAACGAATCCCTTGAGCGTTAAGCGATAGTGCAAGTGGCGCGAACACCCCCCCGGCCTTGAGGTATCCTCAACTAGCAAGTAAAGTATAAATATATATATATATATATATATATATATATATATATATATATATATATATATATATATATATATATATATATATAGATAAATACTTATATAGCAGTGTTACAAGCTTAGGGTTCGTGACAATAAAAATTGCCGATAAAATTACCTAAATTAACACTTTAATTTACTTTACACAAACTAAAGTTAAAAACACTAATAATTAAAAACACTAATTCACTTAATTCCGCTCCGAAGCTTCGCTTGTTTCGTCAAATCAACTCTGTCGATCGCATCTTGCGCCACCTATTTATTTAAATTAGCAAAATATCCGGAATGTTCAAGTAAACACGCGCAAGGTACCGAGAATTTGAGTATAGATTTTCTAGAAACTTAGTTCTTCGGGTGGCGCTGTCGGTCGAGAGATCGGTGATGTCATAAACTGCAACGCTCCCCTCGCTCTCGTTCCTGACACTAGATGGCGCTGATTTGAGCGCGGCGTAACACTGCCCCCTCCTAAGACATGCTCGTCCCGAGCATTATCGGCCCCATAATAAAGCGCCAAGCGATCCACATGGACGATCTTAGGAGTCCCTCTTGCGCCTTTCTGTAACGGCTCCGCAATGTCAAGGGATGTCCTATCCCGTGGTGCACCAACATTGTACAATTTCGATGCTCCTCTACTCCGTGCCTGAGGTCCCTTCACAGCCGCACAACTTGTACATGTACGACACCAATCCTCGACATCGTCACGATAATGGACCCAGTAAAACTGTTCTCGGACCTTCAGTAGAGTTCGTTTACCTCCCAGATGGACTCTTGAACGACCATTATGGCACAGCTGTAGAACATTCGGCACTTTAGCTTTAGGGACAACCATTTGCAAACGACAGCTGTCTCCTCGACCATTGTCCCATTTACGGCACAGGACTCCGTCCTGAAGCAGCAAGCTGTCCCATTGGGCCCAATAACTTTTCGTGGTTGAATTCATCGCTGAGACGTCCCTCCACTTAGGCTTGGTAGCACGGGCCTTCATCCATCCCAGAATCGGCTTGATGTCCGGATCTTCCTGCTGTGCATGTCGTAGGCTGTCCCTCCACCCGTTGTTGAGGTAGTCTGTCCTGAGCATCCTCACGGATACCACTTCCTTACTCTCTTGCCTAACACAGTGGTTGTAATCTTCAGGAAAAGGTCTTCTTGACAATGCATCTGCGTTGCCGTGAGATTTCCCGCTGCAGTGTCTGATAGAAAAGTCGTATTCCTGCTGCTGCTGGGCGGTGCTGTTAGCTGCACTTCCTTTCTGAGACCGTTCACCTTCCCTTCCTAGGGTGTGCTTAGGGCAGCTGGACCGAAGATGGCCCCTTTCCCCACAGCCATAGCACCTAGGGCTGTATCTTTTATTGTGGTCGCGAACCGTAACTGCTGTAACCTCCCTGACGCGATGGGAACGATGATCCTGCCGCACGGCTTCCACTTCCAGTGCATGGGCCAAGGCGTCCTTAGGCTTCTCGTGGTGCCCGAGCCTCACAGCAGCTCTGACTTCCAGGTCGCGGATGCCGTCGATGAATGTCTGCACCAGGTTCCCTTCAATGAGCGCAGGTACAGACCGGTATGCTTTTCGCACCAGCTTCTCCACTTCTAGAGCCCACTGCTGCAGGTTTTCGTTGCTGCGCTGCACACGATCTTTAAGCTGCGCACGAAAGACGTGTTCCAGGTGAGCGTCGCCATATCTCGCCTCCAATGCCTCAAGGAGTTGCTCATAATTCACTTCCTCCCGAGAGCTTCCAGAACTGTTAAGGCCTGGTCGCGCAGGCCTAGTGTGAGAGCAGTCATGGCCTGGCTTTTATTCCAGCCGTTCGCCTTCATAACAGCCTCGAACTGGATCTTGTAGGCTGACCAGGAAGAGGTACCGTCGAACGGCGGCACTTTGAATCCACGTAGCGAAGGTGTTGTAACTACTACGGGAGCTGTTGTTCCATCACCCAGTTTGAGGTCGTCCAGTGTTTTCTTCACATCAGCCACCACGTAATCAACCCGATTGTTCACTTGGTCGATTTGGGTTTTAGCTTCCTTGATTTGGGCTTCAGCTTCCGACAGGCGGTTATCATGTTGAGCAACCTTATCCTTCACCTCCCTTATCTCTTTCCCGAAGGTAGCGTGAAGGTCCTTCATGAGAAGCATCTGCTCCTCCCTATCGCGTTTGAGCTGCTCTTCTAAGCGACGGGCCTGTTCCGCCTGCTGATCTTCCAACCGACGGGCCTGTTCCTCTTGTCCGCTCTGCAGCTGCTCTTTCAACTGACGGGCCTGCTCCTCCTGTCGGCGAGCCTGCTCCTCCTGTCGGCGAGCCTGCTTCTGCAGCATCACCATCAGAGCACCTAAGTCAGGTGCCACAGACGTAGAAGCTGCTGACGGACCGGCTTCCGTGGCCGGCGGCTGGCCCTCAGACATCTGCGGCGTTGCACCACCAAATCTCCTCTGGTCCGTCTCCTGCTGGCGTTGCCTTCGGGTACGGACACCCTCCGTTTCCTCCTTAGGTAAAATCGGCATTATTTTATCCCACTTCTGACACCAATTGTTACGAGCTTAGGGTTCGTGACAATAAAAAATGCCGATAAAATTACCTAAATTAACACTTTAATTTACTTTACACAAACTAAAGTTAAAAACACTAATAATTAAAAACACTAATTCACTTAATTCCGCTCCGAAGCTTCGCTTGTTTCGTCAAATCAACTCTGTCGATCGCATCTTGCGCCACCTATTTATTTAAATTAGCAAAATATCCGGAATGTCAACGTCAAGTAAACACGCGCAAGGTACCGAGAATTCGAGTATAGATTTTCTAGAAACTTAGTTCTTCGGGTGGCGCTGTCGGTCGAGAGATCGGTGATGTCATAAACTGCAACGCTCCCCTCGCTCTCGTTCCTGACACTAGATGGCGCTGATTTGAGCGCGGCGTAACAGTAGCGAAATGAAGCGACGTTATGACCTAAGAATTAAGCTAAATATATAAACGATAATGTAAAATTAACTATATTAATCACTGTGTTGGTAAAGGACACAG
The DNA here is from genome assembly GCA_036936625.1 of Parnassius smintheus behrii. Taxonomy (NCBI): domain Eukaryota; kingdom Metazoa; phylum Arthropoda; class Insecta; order Lepidoptera; family Papilionidae; genus Parnassius; species Parnassius smintheus. The sequence goes on from JAUPFT010000020.1 coordinate 45,131,971, forward strand.
TTTGATAAGAGGGCGTTTTAAAGTGGAATTCTTATGTTTAACTTGCGCAACGCGTACCACACCATCCTTACCGGGACACAATTCGGTGACAACGCCTAGAGGCCACTGAAGCGGTGGAGTATTATCCACGTCTATTAGAACAATCGTCCCTACAGAAATGGCAGTAGCGTTCTTATTCCACTTCACTCTACTCTGTAATGTATGTAAGTATTCGAATCTGAAGCGTTTCCAAAAGGACTGAACTAGAGAATCTATTAAATAAAAGCGTGATAAGAGATTAATGCGTTCCTTGCTTAAATCTGCAGCTGGTAAGCATTCAAGTGGTTTTAAATTTAGAAAATGTGCGGGTGTAAGAGCGGTAGGTTCCAATGGATCACTGCTTAATACATAAAGCGGGCGAGAATTTAAGATACACTCGATCTGACAAAGAGTAATAAGCATTTCTTCATACGTGAGGATTTGCTTACCTATTACGCGAAACAAATGGGTTTTTACAACCTTAATATTGGACTCCCACAAACCCCCGAAATGTGGAGCGCTTGGAGGGTTGAGTTTCCAAACAATGCGATTATCAGTGAGTACCTGACTGAATGCCTTATAATATTCTTCTGATTTTAAAAATCTATGTAATTCATGTAAATATGAATGCGAGGCGACAAAATTAGTACCGTTATCGCTGTATATAAATCGACACGGACCTCTACGAGAGATAAATCTCTTAAAAGCGTCTAAAAAACTTGCCGAACTTAGATCAGACGCTAATTCTAAATGCACTGCCTTAGTAACGAGGCATATAAATAAACATAAATAAGCCTTCTGGCTTCGTATACCACGTTTACATGTCAATGTGATATAAAGTTGGCCCGAAAAATCCACACCTGTGTGTGTAAACGCATTACACTGCTCTAGGCGGCAAGCAGGCAAGGCAGACATCATGGGGTAAATAGGTTTGGGTTTATGTCGAAAACAAATGTTACACCTATGAATGCGGTATCTCACTACACGGTGAGCTGATAATATCCAATATTTCTCCCGTAATGCAGCAAGTTAATACTGAGGACCAGCGTGGAAATGTTTATTGATAATAATCAATTATAAGATCAACAATATGCCCCTTTTTTGGTAGCAATATTGGATGCTTTTGGGAATCCGATAAAGACGAATAATCTAACCGACCACCTACTCGAAGTACATCGTCCGTGATAAATGGCGATAACCTTCGTAATGTTGATGAACATAGTTGCGTTATAATTGGAGGATTATTTCCGTTAACAACATGCGAATAGATGACACACCCGTAAGCTTTTTCACTAGCGTCGGCGAAGGCTAGTAGCGACACATAGGATTTTTCATTTACGCCGATATGACGTGGAATCTGTAAATGTGAGATTAAAGGTAACTCTGATATATGTCGCTGCCATGTATTGACAATATTAGTGGGTGGAGTCTTGGAGAAACTTAACTGGGATGCAGTTAAGTTTAAGAACCCACAAGGCTTTAATTAATAATTTGGCGTAAAGTATTACTGGACCGACAAGTCTTAAAACATCGCACAAGGGAGCGGTTGCGGAGAGGATAGCGCATTTGGTACAAGTGACCGGTGGCGGCGAAACAAGAAAGGAAAACTTATCGGTAGCGGGATACCAACGAAGGCCTAAAATTTTTAAAATGTCATTATCATCAAATGATACCGAGTCTTGTTGACGATGTGATGCTGGTATATGTTGTAAAAGCTCCTTGCAGTTACTTGTCCACTTAACCAAATCGAACCCACCCCGGCGAAACATTTGGATAAGTTGAGTGGCGGTGTTGACTGCGTTGTTGACGCAAGGCGCGGAGGAAACGAGGTCATCCATATAAATATCCCTTTCCACTACAGAAGCAGCAAGGGGATAGGACTCCCTTTCGTCAGCGGCTAACTGGCGTAAAGTGCGAAGTGCGAGGAAAGGGGAAGAGTGTAATCCGAATGTGACGCGATTAAATTCATATGTTCGTATAGTTTCTTCTGTAGAAAACCGATATAAAATGCGTTGAAAAGCGCGATGGGATTTTTGGACTTCGATACACAAGTAAATTGCCTAACATGTACGTGGTAGAGCCATGCTGCAGTTATATTAGAAGTATAGTTGTAGCACGAATGGGTCGGCTCGACCGGGGAAGGACCACGCTCTCACAGAATACCAGCGTAAAATAGTAGCTTAAGCTTAGTTGCTGCTGTGTTTCGTATGGTGAGTGTAGAGAACCGGAGACCCTTTTTACTGGAAACGAGTCATTCGATCTTAGTCCTCACGGGTGAAAACGCGTCTGCATTTTGATTTGTAATCGATGATTGATGTAGATGTCTATGGGACGCAGCAACCACTTACCATCAGGTGGACTGTGTGCTCGTTTGTCACCCTATCCTATAAAGAAAAAGAAAAAGAAAAACATCTGCAAAGAAAGCGATGCGATAAACTCTAACGTTTAATAAAATATTAAAAATGTCTGTTTGTAAATTTTGCCCAGTGTGCAAAATGTCATTCAAACAAATATCGTTATCCGACTTAGCACTAGCGTCTAAAACGATGCGCAACTTCGTTGTACTTTTATCATTCCGTACGACAGGGTGATGCGGCAAATAAAAAGAAGGCTGTATACAATCATTATCAGAAACAGCGGATAAAATACCCTTATTAATGTATTCCCTTATAACAACATTATATTGATCGCGAAGATCGGGATATTTGTTAAAGCGTTTTTCCAAAAGTAAGAAGCGTTTTTTTGCATTCATTAAAGAGTCATCCAATATGTCGGGCCTTTTCTTAAATGGCAGGGCGACCACATACCGTCCGTCGTTTTGGCGGTAAGTAGTAGAAGTATAAATGTCTTCACATTCCTGCTCATCACGGCTCAAATATAATTTTTGCGGAAGTTCTTCAATTTTCCAAAATTTTTCCATTATATCATTAAGACAATTTTGATTTAAATTTGTATCGTAAGAACAGGAAACAAATAAACGCGGGGAATGATGTGATATAGCGACTTCAGCATCACCAATAATAATATATCCGAGTGATGTTTCTATGGCACTAGGCCATTGCGAATGAATTAAGTTTTCAGGCGACAAAAGTTTTATGTAGGTATTAACCCCTAATAAAATATCTATAGACCCAGGTTGATAAGACTGATCATCTGCTAAGCGTATTTTATCTAAATAGCGAATTTTTGAAACATCTACTATCGAATCTGGTAACTGACCCGTGATGATCGGAACAACTAATGGTTCAATATGATAAAATTTTTTATCATTAAAACGAGACGTGAACTGCAGTGAAGTGACTCCTAAAATCTTTTGGGACACACCACCGATCCCGTGTACTTTGGTAAAACGATTTTTATTTGAAACGGAAAGAAATAAGCGTTTACAACAATCCTTCGTAATATAGTCGCTTTGGGATCCGGGGTCAACTAAACACCGAATAAAATGTTCATTGTCGTACTTATCTACGACCTTTATTTTTGCAGTCCCCAATAAAGTACTATAGCGCGGGAGAGTACTATAATCGCGAGAAATATTACATGAAGAGGTAAATGTTTTTTCATCTTCCGCTGTATTCGAATTGTGAGCGACAGAAGAATTAACCTTATTATCGTTAACTGCGCGGTAGTTAATCGAACGCGAGCTGCTTGCATTAGCGTCAAGCGTCTGCACAACCTCTGAGTGTAACGTATTGCTACTACGAAAAGCAGTCTTAAAACCATTATGATGCAGGTCAGAATGAATTAAAGAATGGTGGCGCCGCGCGCAGTATATACACTTACGCTTCGATTTACAAAAGGAAGTCGAGTGTTCATTACTTAAACAATTAATACAACAATTATTTAATTTTAAAAAGCGTGGACAATCATACAAGTGTTCATGATCATTCGATTTACAAAAGATACATGAATGCGAAGAATCTGTATTAATAAATGTTTTACTAAATTTATTTGAAAGTGATTTGTTTCGATTATTATTGGATGTAGATAAAGTATGCGAATTATTAAATGTATGGCATATAGCCCTATTCTGTTAGAATAAAAATTGTACTAAAGAGGCGTAGTTTGGTATTAACAGTGTCATGATCTAATTTTCTAAGTGCAATATTTAAAAACAAAAAATCAGCTAAGTCCTCAATTTTTAATTGCTTTAGAGCATTAATTGAAGCATCAAATTTGTCCATAAATTTATGATAACCTCCTGTGGTGTTTGCGTTCACCTGTGTTAAATCCAATAGTTGGTTAATATACGTAGATGCGAGTGTGCGTTCGTCATTATATCTTCTTATAAGCGCATTCCAAATAATAGAATAATTTTCTGCGGTAGGGGCTAAACCGGCACAAACTGATAACGCCCTGTCACTCAATTTGTTAACCAAATAATAAACACGTTCGGCATCAGTTAATTGTAAATTGTCGTGAATTAATGTCTTAAATTGTTGATAAAACATAGACCACTGGCGTATGTCTCCGTTAAATGACATTAATTCAATTGGCGGAAGTGAAGTTTTTAATTTAGTAGGAAATCTATTTTCTAACGTAGCAGTGGAAGGCGATGTGGATATTTTCGTAATTTGGCACTTAATACGACTATATAAATCTTCAAATGAGTTCCAAGCCTCGTAATCAACGTCTGCATTAGGGTTTAATTTTAAATTTTTAGTATTATAGTTATCTAGAACTTCTTGAAATTCACTACGTAATTGTTCTATATATTTGAAGCGATGCTAAGAAATAAATTCTGCTCGTCCAAGGAATTAAATGCGCCCTTTGACGTCTCGTAAATTTTTTGTAATCGTTCGTAAATATAATTACGTTTAGCGATAATAATTTTTAAACTAACTTCTTCATCCGAAACCAGTTTCGATTCTTTGCTTCTCGTCGTCATTTTCAACAAACAAATGCGGACTAAAATTATTGCGATAAGTGACGGTAGAATTAGTTAACTGGGGAACGAAGCAATCTCGCGTTACTAGTAAGATGGCAGTTAATCAACAAGAAAAAACCGCTTGAATTCAACCACACAAACTGACAACAAATGAATAATATAATAATAATAATAATCATAATAATAATATCCCACAATTATCACACACAACGCCATCTAGTCCCAAGCTAAGCAGAGCTGTGTTATGGGTACTAGACAACTGATAAACATACTTATATATTTCTAAATACATAAATATTATAGATAAATTACACCCAGACACAGAACAAATGATCGTGCTCATCACACAAACATTTGTCCTGGGTGGGAATCGAACCCACGACCTCCGGCATAGCAGTCAGGGTTACTAACCGCTAGACCAACAGGCCAGGCCAATAAAAATAATAATAACCTAATCAATAGGATCACGCGTTACTTTGAGCCACCGCGGAGTCTATTTCACCTGAGGATGCCTCGTTTAGGGATGAAACACGTATTATCGACGGTATGTGTAGGCTACACATACTACTACTACATAATACGACGCGTGTTTCCTAGTGTAAAAAGGTTGGAGTAAAAATATAATTTCTTTTATATTTTTACACTGATCTAAGCTAATTAATTTTGATCGTATTTAATAAAAAAGATTTTGCGCAAAGTGGCTTTATTAATTAAGGAATTTTTTCGTGAGACTTTGTAATAATACCGAAGGTACCCTCCGTTTATACATGTTTTTGTTTGAAAACATAAGCTTTTACGAAGCATATTACTTAAATTAACCTTTATAGCTTCATTTTGCGACTGTCCGCTGCGGACTGCGGTTTCGCTGAAATACATTGAGATTATAAAACAACTTTTATTAAATATTCTTTGATCACACATTAAAGATTTCATCTTTTTAATTGAACATGCCATTAAATATATGTAACGATTAAGACTACTCAGCCCCAACTATTAGTATCTATTAGTTTTTAGCAGACTTCGAAAGGCAGAGAGATTATATGTATTTTTTATATAAGAAAACATAGATTTGGTTACGGCGTCCTTGAAATATATTGTTCTCTCTATCTTTCTTTCTTGGTCTTTTTTATAGAACATTGTTGATAGACGACCACACAGTTCACCTGATGATTAGTGGATGTTGTGGCGCGTAGAAATTTACACACATCCTCAATAAAGAATTAAAATAGATATGTTGTGAAGACTAAGGTAGAATACCTCGGTTCCAGTAAAAAGGGACATCGGTTCTCTACACTCACTTTACGAAATACAGCAGCATTAAGCTGTTATTTTACGCCGGTATTCCGTGACAGCGTGGTCATTCCCTGGTCGAGCCAACCCATTCGTGCCATAATCATAATATTCAATTCTCGTCAGTCAGTTGTGAAACGATTTTAATTTTAATAAACATTTTTTTTATTTCAGTAAAATTACTAATAATGAAATTGCACACCTAATAATGTGAACATGGGGAATTTAATATTTGTTGTAACTATTCAGATGACATTCGAGCTTTCATTTTTAAGGGTTAAAAATTAGACTTTAAAAAAGTGAAAGTGGGCTTCAAATTATTAAAATAGAAATACATCTTTCACGTTATACCTTCTGGAGCCTGAGTTTTAATACACAAATATATTGTATAGTGTCTAGGAACTGGCTGTTGAAACTATTATTTATTATTTTCGTTCCTTAAAGTAGGCTTTAACTTTATTTTAAAGGTCTAATTTTCGACGTTGTATTTGAATTTGATAAATGTTTGGTTTGTAGCTTATCTAGGCTAGTAGGATCTAAAATGCTAAAGCCTGTTTAAAATTCAATTATTTTTAAATTTTTGAATTTTTGAAACGACCATGTATATTTAATATTTGCCATATGGCCTCGTCGCAGAATCTATCACCCTATTTCTTCCTGTGGGTGTCGTAAGAGGCGACAATGGGAAACGCCCGAAAAATCTTACAGCTTCCAATACGTGGCGGTCCAGTATACCGTTTGCTTCAGATGAAAAATATCCAGACCAGTGAAGGGCATCAGCGACAAAGGTGCAATACCGAGTGCAATCATCCACATGCCTCTTGAATTTGCGTGACGATTTAGATAAATTCTCCTTTCCTTGTCCAGCGGTGAACTTTTAAAGGTTGATTTGAGGCTGTGTTGGTTTATTGTTTTTATACAGGCTGGTAGAATCAAAAAAAATGTTTGAAAAATTCTTTAAAAAATTTGGAATTAAACTATGGCGTTAGACAATGCAAAATCAAATTTTTGACTAAATGTGTATAACAAATCATAGATTACACAGTACTTAATGTAAGGTTGTTGCTGTACACATAAATTTTAATAACTGTAATTAATATCTTCACAATTATCCAGACAGAATAGTACGAACCATTAATATTTATTATACCCATCAGAACAAGTACGGATATTTCCTCCACTCCGCAAGCGAAACATCGCAATGAATGCAACAAGGGCACTTGTAATATCTCCACAATATTTTAAAAAATATAAAAACAAAATACAAAAAGTAAAAGGATATTTCAATCTTTGCAGGATTGCAGGAAACATTTTTAATGAACGATATAATAATTTTAATGAATACTCTGATGCTATATTTCGCATACCCTCAATATCCAATAGTTGTTTGATTTACTTTAAGTGAATAAATAAAAGGGTTGGTTAGCTTTTCATTTGAATAAGAAACATATTTTTATAAGGATACTCCTTGCAAAAGCAACTTTTTCTTTATCATAAGCGTTTTGAATACATAAAATACAGATAGACAAATATCTAGACTAGGAATAATCCGTTGTAAGCCATACAACAATAACAATACAATTCTTCCTCCATACGGAATTTTGACGTGTGGCGGCAGCACATCTGCCAAACTCTTAAAGCTCTATCTTTTATTAATTATTTCTAATTATATTATGTGTTAGGCACTATGTAACATGGAGTGGAACTTTACAATATCCACTATCACATATCGTCCCGTGGGTGTAGTACGAGCCAACAGTGGGAAACTGAAACAGGAGCAGTATCTTCGTGACCAAAATTCATAACTAAAAACTGCGGTTAACTATCCACTTGCCAAGCATGGTAACTATTACAACCCCCCCCCCCTCATGGGCAATCTACGGGGAAGGCCTATGATCAGTAATGGATTTGTATAGGCTGTAATCGATATATGGATGGATGCAATTATAACCTCACTGCAAATAATCCATTATTTAATGTGGAAATATAGTGTAATATCAGTGCTCCTTATATTGCCATATGATCTTACCAAAACTCAGGATATTGTGAAATTCAATTTGATTGTGATTAATACCTGCTAATATGCGTATCTGCAATTTTTTTCTTTCCATATCTATTTATAATTTAGTGTTTTCAATTTGTAATTTTTCTAAACCACTGGAAAGGCATACTTTCAGTAGTACGCTTTCACGGGTTAGTGAAGAAGAAAGGGATACAAAAACAGTATAGATTTTGATGGTATTTGTATTAATGACAGAGTAGTTGCGATGTAAGAATATCAGCTATCCCATAACGTCCCGGGGTTGTCGTATGAAGCGACAGAGGGAAACAGAAAAGATGACTGACAGCTTTATTCTGTTAACAACTAAAAATAAAAAAAAAACTAACAAACAAAAACCGATAACCGAAGAAAAAATAAGGATTTTTTAAATGTAAATTTGAAAAAAAAAATACTTTCTCTTAACCATGGGATCTATCTACTCGAAGCTTTATGCTCTGATAATATAATTAAATCCAGTCAGAAAATATCAAACTAATGTGTATTCCGAGAATATATTTATCGGTTTTCTCGGAATATATCTTTCAATTCTCGCTTAGGTTGCGAAACCTTGTTTTAAAGTTTTGAGGTATAAGTTAAAGTAATAGATAATTATAGAAAATGAAAAAAAAAACCTTTTGTTTTACAATTTTACTTATATTTTACATTAAAGTATCAATTTTAAATTACCGTCGTAAAATTATATACTTACCAAAGCAACGTTAATATCTAAAACAAAAAAAATATAGGCTTATCCTTGTCGTTTAGGACATACAATATAAATTAGTAATAAGAAACGTGCAGCGAGCTATGGAGAGGGTTATGCTCAGAGTTTCTCTGCGTGATAGACTCAGAAATGAGGATATCCGCAGTAAAACTAGAGTGACCGACATAGCCCAACAGATTAGTAAGCTGAAGTGGCAATGGGCCGGCCATATAGCTCGATGAACCGACAACCGATGGAGAAGAAAGGTTCTCGAGTGGCAGCCTCGTACCGGTAGGCGTAGTGTAGTGCGACCCCCCACTATATGGAGTGACGACCTGGTAAGATATGCAGGAAGTCGATGGATGCAGGTGACTCAGGACCGTGCTTTGTGGCACTACTTGGGGGAGGCCTATGTTCAGCAATGGACTTGTGAAGGGCTGTAATGATGATAATGATGATGATGAATAAGAAACTGGGATTGAAACTCCCCAAAATTGTGAAATTCTCCCATGCACAAACTTAATCCCGCTTTGTTTCAGAGCGACATATTGCTTCCGCTGTTGGTCGATGGGAGCCGACTCGTAGTAAAATTCCCTTCAGTTTCTTCGCGCCCACTTTATTCAAAAAAAAATCCGACTTTTAACGAGTTTCTCTTCGCGGAGTAAATAAATTAATTTTAAACGGGCTGGGTTATTTGTATTCCTACTTTTTCTCTACAAAATAATAATAATTTCATTCATACTACTTTCATAAGGACATGGGAAATAATAATAAGTTGTTTAAGTAGTTTTCAAGTTAAACTAAATTCTTAAAAGTCTGGACTGGATTCCCAATACCATTCAAATCTATCTGTTCGATTTACCAGGAGTTTTCTTCCATGCACGACTTGTTTACGAAATCGCTTACCACAGACGCAGAATTAACGGCTTTACGTGCTTTTAAGGGATATAACGCCGCTAACTTACCGACTCCCGGCTGCTACTGGTTACACTAACTGATTTTAACCTGAACCGGGATTCAAACCCATTTCCAGCAATTCCATTTTCTACCGCTACAGAAACGATGGAGTGATTATTTTACATGAACCACTCAAGCCCCGACAGTGTAATGGATCAACTTACTCAGACCTATGATCAAGTGAAAGAGTAGATCAGGCCAAGGAATTTTTTTAATGAAGATAAATATAACTTAAAGTCATTAGTATGGTCTTATCCAAAAAAAATCCACCACTAAAATATCGAACTATTTGTATGAAGGTCAAGTAAGCGCTAGAGAAACGATGAATGCAAGAAGTTGTCGATAGCTAAAATGATTTGAGAAGTAATCAATTACTGTGTTATGGTAGTGTATGAATATCTATATCATTCCGTGGGTCTTGTAAGAGGTGACTAGACTTGGATAAAATCGTTCCTGTTACGAAAAAGTCAAAGAGAAAAGTAATTGTGATTAAAGTTGGTAAGAATTACCTCGCCCACATCCACTCAATAAAATAAAATGATGTGTCTTATCTAAATTGAAGAGCACCTCCCGTTCTTCCTCAATTACGAGCACTAATCCTGCCACCACTAATCTCGGCACCACTAATCCCAACACCACTACACTAGCGAAGACACACCATCGACGATAATACGGCACTTGTTTCACCTCTACGTCTTAAACCACCTACTAAAGATCTTAAACGAATATCGATTACATTTGTTGTAATGATATAAAATAATTGAGATTATTTATGCGGGCTTAGATAATACCTTGTTTTGAAGGAAGTGTAATTGAGTTGTTTTATAATCAGAATCTGTAATATAAAAAGTTAACATTTCCCTAATAAATGTTAATATAATGAAATGAACATTCGACGTCTCCACGGCGCAGTGGCTGAGCAATGGGTTGCAGCGTTAGGGTCTGGGGGTTCAAATCCCGCGGGGCAAGTATCTGTATGACTTACAAATAATTGCTGCGGATCTAGATGTTAGTCCTTGTAAAATTTATGTATGTAAACTGCCCTAAAATGAAGAATAATATCCTGATGTGAGATTAAAATCTGAAAAAAAAGGGAAAAAATTAATGAGCATGCGTCGAAAATAAGAAAAGGATAGAATTTCTTATTTTTAACACTGGAATTGTGTGAAAAACGTTTTAAAAAATTTAGAGTTGGAACTAGAAACGAAAATTTAAAAACAAAATTTTCGTCACTGTGTTAAATAGCGTCTGCTTACTCTTCTGGCTGGCAGTCGGTGAGAACGTAGGTTATATATATATATATATATATATATATATATATACTGAAGAGTACAATCTGCCACTTTGCCTGGCGTATGTGGACTATGAGAAAGCCTTTGATTCCGTCGAAATTTGGGCGGTGCTACAGTCCCTTCAGCGGTGCCAAGTTGACTGTCGGTATATCGAAGTGCTGAAGTGTTTGTACAGTAGGGCTACGATGGCTATCCGAGTACAGAACCAGAGCTCGAAACCTATCCAACTGCAGAGAGGTGTAAGACAGGGTGACGTTATATCCCCGAAACTCTTCACCGCTGCATTGGAAGACGTTTTCAAGCTACTGGACTGGAAAGGATACGGTATTGACATCAATGGCGAGTACATCACTCACCTTCGATTTGCCGACGATATAGTCCTTATGGCAGAATCGCTGGAGGACTTAAGCACTATGCTCAATGACCTCAATAGTGCCTCCCAACGGATAGGTCTTAAGATGAACATGGACAAAACAAAGATCATGTTCAATGTCCATGTCACACCTATGCCGGTAGTTGTTGGGAGCACTATGCTCGAAGTTGTTGACGAGTACGTTTACCTGGGACAAATAGTCCGACTAGGTAAGTCCAACTTCGACCGAGAGGTCAATCGACGGATTCAACTCGGCTGGGCAGCGTTCGGGAAATTACGACATATCTTTTCGTCAGGTATACCTCAATCTCTAAAAACTAGATTGTACAACCAGTGCGTGTTGCCAGTGATGACTTATGGATCTGAGACGTGGTCCTTCACTGCTGGCCGTATGAGGACGCTTAAGGTCGCTCAGCGAGCTATGGAGAGGGCTATGCTCGGAGTTTCTCTGCGTGATAGACTCAGAAATGAGGATATCCGCAGTAAAACCAGAGTGACCGACATAGCCCAACGGATTAGTAAGCTGAAGTGGCAATGGGCCGGCCATATAGCTCGAAGAACCGATAACCGATGGGGAAGAAAGGTTCTCGAGTGGCAGCCTCGTACCGGTAGGCGTAGTGTAGGGCGACCCCCCACTAGATGGAGTGACGACCTGGTAAGACATGCAGGAAGTCGATGGATGCAGGTGGCTCAGGACCGTGCTTTGTGGCATTACTTGGGGGAGGCCTATGTTCAGCAGTGGACTTGTGAAAGGCTGTAATGATGATGATGATATATATATATATATATATATATATATATATATATATATATAAATATGTATTTCTGTGTATGTAATATGTGACTGGTAGGTTTGTTAGATATAAAAATAAGTTAGATTAGGTAATTGAATAAAACTATTTTTACGGATTTCATCATGTTTAGTTTGACTTATTTTTTATTTCCGACGTTTCGGGTGCTTTGCAGCACCCATGGTCACTGGTGGGTTGAGGTGATTGACGTCTCGATGTCAAAGTTCCTAGAATTTAGGTTCTTAATCATACCAGGAATGAGTCGTAACAAGCATTCGGTACTTTCAAATAAGTTGATTAAACATTTTAGAATAATAAGTAATTTACTATAGTAAACAATATAAGATACTTTAATCATACTAAAATAGCGTACTCTGCTACAGGGGAACCTGAAATAGCTGATATAAAATCCATTTTTCCTAATTTTATCATACATTTTTTACATATTATATATTTTATCTTTCATTTATTACATATTTTCTTTGGCTTTATTTTTCTCAAATGGTGCCGTGTATTGGCGGCTTACATCCATTATATATATATATATATATATATATATATATATATATATATATATATATATATATATATATATATATATATATATATATATATATATATATATATATACATATATATATATATATATATATGTATATATATATATGTATATGTATATACATAATACGTATTGTCCGTCTGGTACACTGCTGCATTCCGGTTTGAAGTGTAAGACACTCAGTATAAATACAGGCTTTAAAGCATTTCATCAGGTGTGATAATGTATCTGTTGTCTTTGTTTAAAGTTGGTTTTAGTTGTCCATGATTTGCAGTAGCCACTTACCACCAGGCGAACATTTACTTTTTCGTTGAATTAATATTTAAATTGATGGGAAAGGTACCCGATACGAACTGAGAGAGATCAGGTTCAGAACCAACTGCTTGATTTTTTTCACAGAAAAGCTCAACAACTAACTTTTGACCTGACACGGGATTCGAACCCAGGAACTCACGATCAGAAACCGTGTGTACGACCACTAGTCCAACGTGGCAGCAATTATGATAACAATAACATTGCTGTTTTAACATGCTCTTTCATTCATCTATCTATTACAGCCTATAAAAATCTACCACTTAACATATATGACCACCGCCATAGATTGCATAATAGGGGGATTATGCCATAGTTGCCACGGTTGCCAGGTGGGTTGGCAATCGCAGTTTTATATGTGGTAGAACACAGTACGAACAGTATTTTATACGTGATAGAGCCATGCTGCAGTTATATTAGTAGTATAGTTGAAGCACGAATGGGTCGGCTCGACCGGGGAAGGACCACGCTCTCGCAGAATACTAGAGTGAAATAGTAGTCAGTCACCTCAGTCCCCCGTGACCATGGGTGCTGGAAAGCACCCGAAACGTCGGGTATTAAAAATAAAATAAATAAAACGCGAAAAAATCCGTAAAAGTAGTTTTAATCTGTGAAATAGTAGCTTAATGCTGCTGTATTTTGTATGGTGAGTGTAGAGAACCGGAGACCCCTTTTTACTGGAAACGAGGCATTCCATCTCAGTCCTCACGGGTGACAACGCATCTGAATTTTGATTTTTAATTGAGGATAGATGTAGATGTCTATGGGCCGTAGCAACCACTTATCATCAGGTGGACTGTGTGCTCGTTTGTCATCCTGTTCTATAAAAAAATATTATTAGTTGTTATCAGGAAGACGCTGTGCATCTCCTGTTTCGGCTTCCCTCTGGCTCCTGTTCCGACAGCCACGTGACGACGAGAGGTATTGGATATTCTTACTAATAATTATTCCGATTCAAATTAATATGTTTGTGCAAGAAAAGGAAACTGACAGTTAGTCTTTTGTTGCATCTATGACCTGAACCTAATACTCCTGATATTATACTCACAATCCTTACCCTAAATGAAACAAATATCATATACATTTACTAACACATAATAAGACATTCCATATTTTTATATGAACCTTAAAACCGTCTTTACAAAATAAATGCCGACAGACCACGTTCTCAAGATTACGCCGCGACTTAACCGTTTCAATAATGGCACTTTATTTCAATCCAACGTAGAAACGGATCGATTGAAATTATATGAAGAGCGCGTACAGAATACTAACGACATGAGATGGCCGCTGAGTCACTATCGTCTTGTTACCAACATTTACGCTATGTTGCCCTTGTAAGGAAGGAAAAGGAGAGATCATTAGCCGAGTAAGTTTTTTAGCTCCTTCCCCTTTCTAGCAGGTTCACAACTCGAATGTAAGTTTTTGTTCTATGTACTTTACGTGATATCTTCGTCAATTAAAACCCGGTTTCGAAATTTTTTTTATCAATTTGATTAGATTAGCGTTTTGAAATTTTAGTCTAAGTAGTGATATTCTATTTATTTATTTTGTAATTATAGATAAAAATATCTACTACATCGCAGCATCCCGTGGGTTTGTAAGAGGCGACAGAAGGAAAATTAAGGAGAAGATATTTCACAGCGTCTTACAAATAACTAAAAATAAAAAATACTGCGGTTGCCAAGTCGCCTACCAAGCATGGCAACTCTGGCAAGTATTGTCCTAATGAGACATCAATGGAGAGGCTGTGTTCAGTAGTGGACTTCGTTAGGCTAAAATGAATGAAAAAACGTAAAATAGAATGTGGTGACAAATATGTCGTATAAACGCCGCCATATTTTACCACAAAGAATGCAAACAATATAATTTATTACATTATTTTTATTAATTTAAATAAATAATACATTTAAACCAGTGTGGTGGCGGTAAAAAAATATTCACCACGAAGAAATGACAGAGGGACACGAGCAAGGAGATGGGTAGTGGTGACCTCCTAATAATAACTAAAAATAAGGAACTGCGATTGCCAAGTTCCAAAAAGTGCCAAAAAAGCTCCGTCCGTCTCAAGTCATTCCGAGCATTGTCCTGTTTCAATTGTTCCTTTTCTGTCCAAAGTCTTGAAATGTCTTGACAACAACAACTTAATTTATTTTGTACAAGAAGTGACATCCCTAATTCACTCCAATCTGAATTTAAGCTGGTACACAATGCGTACATTTAAAAAAAATCACTGACGACATTCGTTTGGAATTGAAGTGGATAACTACAAAGTCACAGTGATGGTGTTGCTGTGTTTCAGCAATGCTTTCGATTTTGTAAATAATAATACCCTCTCATATTTAACACCCCGGCTTCAAAAAATATAAAATTATTTATAAAATATTCTGTTTTTTTTTTCGTTCTTTGCAATTGATTTTTACTTATTTTAAAGCCTAATTTTTAATACATTTTGGGTGAACTAAGCAATATTACAATTCATAACCTTGGCAACTAGATTGCCCCATCTTAAATGTGTAGAATGTGGTGGAAAATTGAGGATGAATTTTAATGTGCTCTATTTTCCCATCTTATGTATAGCTTGTTCAATTAAAATAGGACATGATATACATACAAAAAATGTAGTTGTTAAGAAAATCTTCCTGTATTCAGTCAGAAGTCAGTTAAAAATCGATTAATAAAAAATATTTCTTATCATTTATTTAATTTTTATTTTAACAAAACATTAAAAATTTAAAACATTTACAGAGATCAAGTTTATTACAAAAACATTATTCATTCAAAAGTCAACATAATGAACATTTTCCATTACGGGTCCACCATTAATTTATTCCCTAATGGCTTTTTCCGAATGTATTAACTGTTAGTTAAGCTTTTATCCAGAAGCGATTAGAAATTCAAAGTGAATTTAAACAAAATTACTTGCTCAAAAAGGGTTTCATTAACAAATTAAGATCAGATCTGGAAATAGCAAGTTGATCTTTAAGTATACAGCTGTGGAACGGTTGCTTATTCAAAAAAATTATATTAGTTTTTGTACTTCTTCTTCTTTTTTATTAGCTCTTAGAATAGAATTAAAAAAAATTTATTCCATATATATTACAAGAATATAACATATTGAAAATCATTTAAGGCGTTACCACTGGTTCGGAAAAATACCTCTGTCCTAGGAATAACCAGCAAGAAACCCAGCGTGACTTTTTTATTTACTATATATTTTATGCAATTAGTATGAAAATACGGGTAACTCAGCGAAATTTCTTGCGTTAATACAGTAACTGAGGCGTAGTTTACTGCGCCACCTCATTGCGCTGACTCAAAATCGCGCCATGGCACAACAAAATAGAAATGTATAAAATAATGATCATCTATTACTTCCTTTATAT
Organism: Parnassius smintheus behrii; assembly: GCA_036936625.1. Classification (NCBI taxonomy): domain Eukaryota; kingdom Metazoa; phylum Arthropoda; class Insecta; order Lepidoptera; family Papilionidae; genus Parnassius; species Parnassius smintheus. The sequence continues at coordinate 45,148,581 of JAUPFT010000020.1, forward strand.
GTATAAAGAGCTAGAAACAGCATGGTAGCGATCACCTGAAATCATCAGGAATTATTACAATGTTAGAATTATGAATGATAATAACCCCTGAGAATGAGGTTATCTCTATTTACAATTGTTGTGTAGTAAATTGTGTAACATAATACGCGTACATGACCAAATTACACATAATTAAACATCCAGGACTCGGAAAAATTATTTGTAGGCCATAAAAACAATTGTTTCGTACGGGATTCGACCCCGCAACCCACAGCGCTGGCCCAACGCTTAGCCACTGCGCTAAAGAGCCCTCAGATCTTCGAAGCAATAGTTTATGCAAATTTTTATTTAAAATTGCATATTATATAATATCATAGTATTTTAATTTATACTCAATAAACAATTTTGCTGAGTAAACATTTTAAACTTTTCTACATTTTAAGGTCACTGAAATTATACGCGGAAAAACCATGACCACCGGCTTTACGTACTTTCCGAGGCACAGGGTGGAACACCGCGTATTTCCTGAAGTTCACCGCTGGACTTGGGTCTCTGGCTTAATGAGAAGGAAACGCCTTCTGTCTCGCACCTGCGATGCTACTGCCCGTTGTACTTCACGCCAGGCGTGAATGAGAAGTTATAACTGTAACCTATCTATCGAAATCCATAGCATGTAAGTGTGGAACTTTTTTATATATGCAACACAAATAGATCGAGGAAGAACCACGCTCTCACAGAATTTAATGCTGCTGTGTTTCATGTGGAGAATATATAGAACTGGAAACCTTTTTTACTGGTAAAGAGTCATTCGGTGTTAGTCATCAGGAGCGACAACGTATTTACATTTCGGTTCCTAATCGTGGATAGTATGTAGGTAACTATGAGCCTCAGCGTCCACTTACCATCAGGTGATGAAAAATATAAATGAAGAATGGTTACAATAGGCTACTTACTACTAAGGGTATTCGAATTCTCTTAAGCCTTTGACTGCCGTGTCAGTTACTTTGTGCGTAGCACTTAATATAATTATATATTTTTTACGTAGACAATAGTTTTTCAATTGGCCAAGACTCAATGACATGAGACAAAGAAAGTGGAGGATTATTAATTTATTTCCTAAACAACACGAGCGTCCCAGAGAAATGTTGACTTTATCGAGGGTGGTGTATGTTTCCTTGTGTAGTGGTGTTGGGAGTAGTGGTGTTTGGATTAGTGGTGACCGGCATAGTGCAGTTGAAGAAGATCGAGAGGTGCCCTTCAAACAAAGTAAGATATTATTTTATTTCATTACACGGATATAAGCAAATTAAGTTCTAACGACTTAAATTTAATGGATTGGGATATTTTCAAAGTAACACCTCCTTCTATTTATTATTACTATTAAAAAACGTTACACCAATACTAGGAATTCTTTTTATCACTGGAGCAGTTTACTTACAGAAATTGCACGAGGAAAAAAATCGAGATAAAAATAATTTTACTTTATTTCCCAAATTAAATTTATAATTTTTTGGTTTCTTTTCTTATGAATTTCGAATAGTGGCGGATAAAATTTCAAAAAAAATATTGAAGCACTATTAAGCTCAGAAAGAAATTCCTTTTGCACAGCGGCTTAATATCATTTAACATTTTAGGACGAAATTGCGAAAGACATTTAAAGATAAGAAAGAAATTTAAAGCGCGACATCGATATATGTTTGAGAATGAAGCCCTGTTGGGAAATTAAAAAATAATTTTATACGGGTGTTAGCAATTGTCGTTAACTTAGTCAGAGCCAAAATATTTTTATTTAAAGCTAGCCTCTACACTACACTTTTTGAATGCTAAAAAACTACGCCGTAACAAGCACCTACTGCAGGAAACGGTGAGAAGATGCGGCAAGAAACTCATAAGTGGATAGTTTTTCTTCTAATAGTTACAGTTTAACCTTATCAACTCCAAAACTACTAAAATTACACAAATAGAGAAGATCTCTGAGTAAGTCACTTGGTCTGATATTGTATATGGTACGATTGGCTCATTTCTGCAAGCTTACTCTTGAATCCAATAACAATTTCGATCCAATCTCAATTTCAATCCAATGCTGACAAATTAGCGTACTCTTGAAAACAATTTTGACAACATTGGATTGAAATCGGAGTTGCGCTCGGATTGGCCAAAAATTTTGTTGTACCACATGAAGTTAGCTGCGTTACTCTTAGCAACAGGCATGTTTTATTTATCGTTAAACCGGTAAAGTCATAATAAACCCATTGTAACTTTCATAAACGAGCGTTTAAGTAGTAAAAATACTTAATAAATGGTGTAATTCGTCAAACATAACATCTTTTCATACAGTTCTTATAAAAAAACGCTATATTTGCGAGTTTTAATTAATTATAAGGCTGTATAGTAGCGTGTCTTTGCCTCATTTTTTTGTTGTCAGAAAAAAATTGTTAGGTATCACGACGATCATGAAACAAAGTAAACAAATATCAACTTTCGAAGAACTCTTTTTAAGTTTAAAGGTGAAGTGCTTTTTAAGTATGTGTACAATGAATTAATAATAGACCTTTCAATTTGGCTATAAACAGTTTGAAATAGTTCATTACCGCATTAACACAATTAAGCATCATATGAAACAGACGAAATGGGCACTGTTAGCTAATTAGGAGGAACAAAATAAATAATAATGGTCAAGAATAGGCTAAAGTAAGTATAACAATGTTTTTTAAAAATTTTATAGGTAGATATGTTTTTTAATTTGGGTATAGAAAAAAAGCAATTTCTGGCCTGTTGAACAACATTAAACTAGGGATTGATAGCAGTCACAGATGGTCAAGTGTTGCTTTTGAGGACTCAACTTACAATTAACCTTTCTCACTACTTAGTTATTACTACAAATAACAATGTTGATTCGTTAACTTCTCAATATTGTTGTGTGGCATCTAATAATGATAACTATTTTTTTACTCACTTTTAAAGACAGACATTTTAATATTATTTTATTTTTCTAGGAATATCCAATGGATAGGCTAGGGTCACGGCACCAAATGGGCCAACAGGTGGTTAATTTCATGGAGAAAAGAGACTCTGGTGAACATTATCTTCTAGATATGGCCACATAGAAAGTGGACTTGATCGAGCCCCTCAGTCAGACAGTTTGATAAAAATAAGGAACTTGCAATATGTATGTCTTACACTCAAGTGGTAAAAAGGTAATCCATCATTTTTAATTGCAATAATTTACATAAATTGACGTCATATGTGTTATCTCTTAGTGTAGAGAATATAGATGTTTCAATAAATCTTAAACATCCGTTTAAATGGTTTGTGGTGGATTAAAACTTCTAATTCAAATATTCCACCTTAATTATGTCATTGATTTATAATTAACAACTATTAAACATTACTCTACAGAGATGGGATGTTATCAAATATTTATTTTCATTTCAGAATCACAACTTAATTCCATACTACATTCCCCAAGCAACAACACTCTACCAACAAGAAATGATCAATATATGGAGCATCCGAAAACAAAATTATAATCAAATGCAATGTCCAAAATAGCCAGGACAATTGAGGGGTTTAATATTATTGTTTTAAATTTTCCAAACAGAGTACAACAACAATAACTTCCTGTTATTTAAAATAAGACTTTCATTTAATTTTATAAATGTTTTAATGTTAATTTAAATTTATTTGTTTTCTTTTAATTACTTTTGTAAAAGAAACTGATTTTTGGTTCACTGAAGATATAATTTTAAGATTTTAATTTCATAGCGTTATCATTTGATATATAATCAATATGTTTTTGATTACATATGTTAAGCTATATTATCAAATTGCAAATATGAAAAATAGATTTAATGTTGATTTAGTACCTAGGTAAGAATATATACTAATAGTAATAGGTTGATAAAAATATGTTTGCATTATATTAAATAAATGATCAAAATTGTATCAGAATTTTATTAACAAATCCTTTTTAAAAAGCAATGAGTGAATGCAGGAAATAAAGTAAATGGGGCTCTAAACTCTATCGTAAAAAGTCAGAATGTGTCAAAAAGGCACATATTATGGCTGTTAGTCCCTTTTATTAACATATGGTAGTGGAAGTTGGGTGTGGCAGAAGAAGCACGAAAGTAGAATAAAGGCAGTAGAAATGCAGTCATTAAGGAGTATGGTGATGGGTATATGAATGTGAGTGAAAGGGTGAGAAATTGCGTGATAAGAGTGTGGTTTGCAAGATGATGTGACCAGTATTAAGAAAGGAATGCTTCGGTGGTATGTTCATATACAAAAAATTAATGAGTAACAAGTGACTAAGCAAATTTATTCTGCAGAAGTGAGTGGCAGAGTTGGAAAGGGATGTTCTAGGCGAAAGAATACCGACAAAATTGGCAATATATTGAAAATGGGCCAAATTAAGGGTACCAGTATAATGATGTGGAGGAGGCAAGAGAGGTATGTCAGGATTGTGCCAAATGGAAGTCTGTAGTCTTTGCCCACCCCTCGAGTGACAGGCATGAGTGTTTATGTTGTGTTAAGTTATGTGTTATTAAAATTACGTTAGCTATATAATTTTATTTTTAATTCTTATAAAATTATACATTTATTATATTTATATTTCCTTTACGTGTGAAACCCGCCAATAAACCTCTCAGACATGATAAGAGACCTCTGCCCAGTAGTGGGATGTTTTAGATTATAATTGAGATATCTAAACAATCCTCTTTAAACCTTTGCGCCGCCTAACTATTGAAAATATTTCTTCTACAAAACAACCACTTTAAAACGAATTAAAAATAAAGGCTGTAACAATATAATGTAAAATATATTCTCTACGGAGGGTCATATTTAGGTTTTTATTCATGCACTATTTTCTCACTAAAGTCCTTAATAATACAATCATTAGCTCCATAATCATCATCACTCATAGAAAAAAACTTAAGTGCTTAAACGCATAATTTGAAGCTCATTTAGTCATTTTTAATTGCAATGCACTATTACGGCGTAGAATAATAGACGCAAGAGTTAAACATGTCATTATTTTATCGAAAACAATAAGATAATTGCCGGAAAAAAAGATTAATATGAACACAATTCCTAAAACGTTACTGGTTTGCTATTGCCTTATTTCCAATTCCAACACAATATCAAACACAATACGCTGCTGTCAACTAACTGTCAAAAGTGCGTCGGGAGTACCGATTTCGCTCAGACAATTTCAATTCCAATCCTAATTAGTTCACACAATCACCACGCAATACTAAACTAATTTAGCGCTAGAGTCGCTTTCAAGAGTACCAAACGTCATAGTTCCAATCCCGATCGATCGGAATTGTTTTCAAGAGTAAGCTTAATATATTCCCAATATCAGTTGTTGATCCTCACGACAAAGTCCTTAGAATATCAACTATTTCTTATTACACATACATACATATGTATGCGTAATAAGAAATAGTACATACGAGTACATGTTTTAAATATTCTATAGGAATAATTTAAGACAACCTTCAATATCATTTTGTTGTGGGTCTGGTTTGGTATAAATTAAAAAGAAATAAATTTGCCTGTCGAGCGTGGCAATAATCACAAAATCCACCCCATTAAGAAATTTCTGGTGTAGGCTTATGTTTAGCAGTGGACTTTTATAGATTTTAATGGATATAACTTTTTGTACAAATAATGCAAGTTTTCTCCTTGTAAAAATTTTCTTTGGAATGGGTCGCAATTTTTACGGATGGATACGACTTAGGGACCTTCAAGAAAAGAGCTTACTTCTTTCTAAAAGGCCGACAACGCACCTGAAATTACCCTGGTGTTGCAGTTGTTCATGGGCGGTGGTAGTCACAATCATGCAGGTTTTTTGGTTCATATTTTGACTCCACGCCCAGATATGGTCATATTATTTCTATTTATAATGAAAATTCAAAATACATTAAATACAATAACCACATTGTATTAAAGTATCTTTCGTTTTACGATTTCGTTACAATACAGATATAAGCATAAAAGTAACTGTTGAAATTTGCATTATAAACAAATAAATGAACGGTTTTGAAATTTTTTTCCCTATCCGAAGTTAAATTGTGAAAGCAACAATAACGAAAAAGTTTTCTTTTTTTTGAATATAGTAAAGGCTTTCAGGAAATAGTAGTAGATATTTTTTAATAACTATGTATTATAAGAAATATGTAGTAATTCTTATTTTAAAATTACCACTGTTTTGGAAGGAAACGTTCATGAAGTAGATTGAGGTGTTAACTAATAAGCCGTACTATTTTGAAAAGTTGATACCCGCCGGGTTGCTATATTTGCAGATCTTAACTAATTAATTTTTAACACCTTTAATATAATAGATTTCTGCAAAGTAATGCATTATTAATGATTGACTTATGTCCAACGTGGCGTCCAATCTTTAAGCCCGGTTCTATTCGAATGTTCAAATTCGTATTTCATGACAAGCCTAAGTTACAAAGCATCCTGTGAATATCAAAGGACGCAGTTACCTCACCGCGAAATACATTTTAATGTTATTTGTGCGTGCAGCCACGCGGAACAGACAGCGGGACTTGTCTATAAAACTCGTAACGCAAACACGTATTGGCGCCCGATAAAAATAGGATGTGCAAGCAGTGGCTTTAAAAGAACAATCATAGGTTTATTTTCATTGTAGTATTATACGTCGTTGCGCTTTTACGATTTTTTACGTTTTTGATTGTAATTTTGATCACTATCAAAACACGATTGCAGATCATGGTGATCTGAATTCCCAGGCCAGACAGTAATTGGGGTTTGGTGTCGAAAAATTATCGGTAGCCGGAGTCGGGAGGTTGGTGGTGTTTCGTCCATGTGCCTCAGAAAGCATGTAAAGTAGTTAATCCTGCGCCTGATTTCTCTGGTCGTGTCAAATTAGCGTCTCATCGGAGACTGAAAGTGAGGGGAAGAGAATACACCTGTGTTTATGTGCACATAAATCCGGGCACTAATATCCTGTCCTGCGCAGATGGCCAGTCCGCTTTAAGACCGCCGTTCGTCTGCGGGTCATTATTATTACTACTATAGTAATTTTTACTTATTATAAGGTAGTGCTTGACTATAATCCCACCTGGTGCCTCCTGGTGATAATGCAGTCTTAGATGATAGACAGCAGTATCTTAGCGTAGAAAAAACTTTTGCTCTTTCGTCTTGTAGACGTTCCAATTGTAGTCGGACGGTAAGCCAGACGCCAGTTAATTGTTGTATTTCTATGGTGTTCGCAAAACAAAAACGATCACAACGCTGTTGCAACACCGTATTGAGGTTGTCCTACTGTAGAAAAACTTGACCGCATCCAGCGCAGAGCAATCAAATCGTCGACGATCGAGTGCTTTTCGAACGGCTCGATTCACTGGCGCTGAGAAGAGATTTTGCATCTCTTTGCGTATTTTATCATATCTACCACGGAGACGCAATACGCGAAAAACCTCCCGATACCATCCACACTATCTGGATGCTTGGCGGTCCACCACTGTATTTTTCACTAGGAGTTTTCTTCCGCGTATGACCTCTCTGTGAAATAGTTTACCACCGGCGATTTTTCCGGACCGTTGTATTGGTCTAAGGACCTTCAAGAAAAGAGTTTAATTCTAAACTGGCAAGCACTGGCAATTCCCCTGGTGTTGCAGTTGTTCATGAGTGGCGGTAGTCACTTAATATCAGGTGAACCGCATGCTCGTTTGCCCCCTCTCCTATAAAAAAAATAAAAAGTGCGAGAATTTAAAAATTATTCATTCAGCAATGGACTTGTGAAGGGCTGAAATTATGATGATGGTGATGATGATGAAATGTAGGTACCTATACGAATATTAATTTTGGCTTATCCAGACAAATCTTTTGCGACAACTTCGGGAGATAAGATACGTGATGGCTTTTCTTATATAGTAGCTAGCAAGCAGTGAGTTTCTTGTACCATCCATAATTTATCATGACCGACAAAATTTTTCATCATACAAGAAGCAAGGCTCTTGTATTGCGAGGAAATCACGGCTGATTTTTGGGAGGCGTCCTGCGCGTTTCGAAATCGCTTCTTCCAATATGCTCATCATTTGCCCTAGTTTGAGGGAGATTATTTAATTATCGTCTGAAACAAATGCAAGTGGAAAATCTACATCAGCATCCACGTGCGCAGGATTCCTTGTAATTGGTGGCACCACATTCACAGTCGTAGCAATTTCATCCGATGAGGGAATAGCTTCACGCCGTAGTCGTCCGAGTTCGGCTTTACCAAATATGTTGAAGCGCAGGGTGTACCGAACTCGTTTTAGTCCGTTAAAGGCACAAATGGCTCAGCAAAAATAGATGCTTCCGAGCCTGGTAGGCAAAACCTTCACCTTTTCCCCTTTTGCCATAAAATACGTCCGCAATGCGTTGCTATTCATCTGGGTTGTCCATGGCATGCAGCGTACTCCACCAGTGGCGGGTACTGATTGCTGGACCCGCGAAGGCCCTGCCGACACCAAGCCAGCTGGTGTGGGTGACGAATGTGAGGGGCAGTTGGGTGGTCGTGCAGCATCTCGGGTCGGCCGGCAGTTCGCATGCTGTCGCGTCCAGCGCCAGCCCCAGATTCACCCTGGCAACCTTCAGGCAGCAGTCCTTTCTTTTCTGTTCTTCTAAATTCCATCGCCCATTTAATGGGCGTCAGATAACGGAAGATGCCCAGACCCGGCAACGTTTCATGGTGAGGCCATGTACACAAGCGGGTCTTTGCACCTTAAATTTTACTGAGGCACTGCGCTAATACCTCTTAGCAAGGTGTTGACCGACTGCGCTGACGTAGCAGTTTTGTCACATACCTGTTACGTCAGCGGGCTGTGGGGTTGTCGCTTATTGTTATTAATCCATTCCAATTTTTTCCATTTCATTGTATTTTTTATATTCCCTTTTTATATTCTCTATTACTCTATGCCAATTGTGACTATTAAGGGAAATATTTAATATTATATTTGATAAACTTATAAAAAAATAGCTATAAATAGAAAGTGAAATCAAAATGGGTTTCTGAAGTCGGAGATCAACATAATATATAAAACACACTTATTGTGTCGATGATTTGATATTTGATTTATAATCATCCCGGCTTCAGGAGCTATTAAATTCGGATTTTACTTTTTTTAAGTTTTTGACCCTTCAGAATGGACTAAGCAATATTAGTATCATTTAAAAATTATGTTTAATTTATTTTATTTCCTTATTTCTTGTTAACATATATTTCACCTTTAGAGATGGAATTTTCCTCTGCATTTATATGGAGCTAATCGTAAAGTATTAGGCATTTAATTAAAAAAAATCGTTATTGACAAAGGTATTGTGTAACATACGATATTGTGTAAAGTACCTACATATATATTTATACGACCTAATTTGACCCTCTTCCTTTAATGAAGTCTATCAAAAATGATCATGTGCATTTTACAATTTAGAATTTTATGGAAGTATTGTAATATCCTATCGAAAATCTTGTGCTATGAAGATAAATTGGTCACGATGGAGCAGTCCACCTCGTCAATGTGACTTTGATTTGACGAAGGTCGTTCGACGTTATCAATTTAGGGTGATAAGTTTATCAGTCTGTTGCTATCGACATCAGGTTGACTGGCAGCTAAATATCTTTTTTATATATTTTCGGAATAGTTCTTATCTATTATGCTTTTACTAAATATTTATATAAAATTTTACATAGGATTTTACAGCAGAGTATTTTTTCAATACGGGTTGTTTTTTGTCCGCATGACACGCGATATCTTCACCAGTTTTGAATAGTTTAAAAGTGTTCGTTTATAATGTGACATGTTCGTTCGTTTATAGTGTGTGTTCGTTTATAAATGCTAATTTAAAAAATCAGAAAAAAAATTAAAAACAAAAATAAGACATGAAAATTTTAGTGTAGCTATTTTACATTATTCTGATTGTTATTCTTAGTGATATTTTCTTAGTCCATTAAAAAGGATAAATTTAACTAACCCAAAAATAAGTAATAAACAAAGAAGAATAAAATGATTTACATAATTTGATTATAATTGGCAGAGACATGCTTCAGCTATATTATCATAGTAAAACGAATGGGTCGTCGCAAACCGGGAAGGACCACGCTCTCACAGAATTATATTCTTCATCATCATTATAGCCCTTTAAAAGTCCACTGCTGAATTTAGGCCTCTTCCAAGAAATGCCACAAAGCATGGTCCGCAGAATACCTGCGTGTTTTGTATGGTGAATAGTAGAGTGCCGGAGATACTTTTTACTGGAAATGAGAGGTGACAAAGCATCTGCATTTTGATCCTTCATCGAGGATTGATGTAGATGTCTATGGGCTACAGTATCCACTTACCGTCAGATAAACTGTGTGCTTATTTTTTATCCTCATTCCTGTTCTGTCTGTATACTTTGAAAATTTGCAGCATTAAGAAGCGATGACTAAAATAAGATCATTGATGTGACGTAGTATTCTCTCAAGGATTGTGACAGCTCATGATCAAAACGTGTTAAATTTCAAACCCTTATATTATTATTTTATTCTTAAATACAAAAAGAAAACAAAGGGAAAGCTTAATATTCACAAAGGCCGCGGGTGTTGGAAACGCATTTCATAGCAATATCCGACTGTTGGCACAAGTCGAAATTGCTTTTAGCTAGCTCGTACGATTCCCTTCTTAGTTGTAAAATCAGTCATTTCTTTGGTTAATTCTACATTCGTTATCCATTAAATCATTTCAAGTCAACAAGAGACTGAAATAAGACTTCAGCTGTAGATTACTTAGGGAGGATACTTGTCATAGTGGCCACGCTTTGTAGGCGGGAGGGCGAGTGCAGTGTTTCATTATCATTTAGTTATCGGGAAGATGTTGCTATCCATCTCCTATTTCAGTTCCGGTGTGTCGTCACCCTTAAAGAGCACATACTTTATAAATGTCCATAATGATACCTTTTTTTCATCAGTACACATTTTAATAAATCAATATGTTAAAACGTATATTTAAGAAAATAATGTCAAAGAGATTGACTAGTTTTAATAAAAATAAATTAATTCTGAGGTAATATATATGATTTAAAAATAAATAGAAACAAAGACAAAATATAAGAAAATCACTTTTAAGAGGCTCTATTTGCCTAGAAAGAATGTCACCAAGACCTTTTGCTTTCTGACAGCTAACATCATAACCATTTTTTATTCTTATTTCTCAAAAAAGTCTTGGAAGCAGTCTAAATTAATAAATTGTACAAGGAAAAATATTTATAATCCCAGAACAATAATTTTGCCGTGACAAATTTAAACCTTCAACTCTTCGCTTCCCAAATAAATAGAAATAGAAACTTTTTTAAGTATTTGATAAAAATTATTTATAATACGGTTCGAAAAATACCTCTGCTTCGGGAAGAATCAGCAAGAAACCCAGTGGGACTTTTTTCCTTTTGTTTTCAAATTTATAATTACTAAATTTACACCATAATTAATCACACAAAACAAATTAAAAATAGCATGGTAGCAACCACCTCATCACCAGTGGTTATTATGATCCATAAATTACAATGCGAAGCTCGATGTCGTCGAATTTCATAACACCAGACTTACGAATAAGATACCTACCAATACCGTCGACAGGGAGCACAATAACGTTATGAGATGTCTAGGTCTACGTTGTACTTAAGATAAGAAGAGCAGAAGAAGAAGTCTAGATTGAGATGTTTTTATGATGAGACTTTAATTATACTGACTATAAAAGTAAGTAATATGGGTGTATTAGACTGACAGACAACAATACAAGCTTTTCTTTTTGGTGGCAAAGAGAGTGCTAACTGCCTAGACGAACTTCTAGAACGAAAAGGTGTCCTACCACCTAGTAAATACCTTGAGCAACACAAAGGGCACAACAAAAGGAACATCTACTTAATATTCATTGTTTTTTTTACCCTTACTTCTATAAAAATAAACTCTTATTTATAAGAGCGTTGCAGAGCAATTGATTAGCTCCGTTGCTTCAGTACGTTTTGGCAGACTTTACATGAACCCAAAATATTTTATTTCTCAGCCATCAGGATTCCACACGATGTTTCCTATCACGTAGTGATAAATCAGCACTACTAATAATTACATTTACTACGGGAAGTGCTCTGAGGAATTGTTCGGAATAATTCCAGCCGCCCAATTTCACCATCGCACATCGTGAAAAAACTATATGGATGACTAGCGGTTCACCACTGTGCGATTAAAAAGAAGTTTACTTTCTTCCTCAACTTCCTTATGGAATCGACCAATAATAGAGATTTTACAACGATGTTGATGGAAATCATTCCTGGGTTTCTCGCGTACAGTGATATTTACCACGGTTCGGGTAGTTAATTCATTTAAATTACTTTTACTATCTGTGAGACAATAACTTTGTTTCTACTTGTCTGCAAATTGATAAAAGTAGTATCATACTCGTGCGCCATCAATGCGTAGTATATAAAAGTTATAGTGTCGGATAATTGACTCTCTGTTCGCAATTGCTTTTCATTTTTAGTACAGAATATGAACAAAAATAATTATAATAAAAATATATTAGAAAGTCTTGTGGTAGCATAAAATGAAAACAGTGGCAGTGTCTAAGATCCCATCATTCACTTACGTGCCGTGAGTGTCGTACGTTAGGGTAAAATAACAGCTCAATGATACCGTGTTTCGTATGGTGAGGGTCGTAAACCGGAAACCCTTTTTACGGGATACGAGACATTACATCTTAGTCCTTAGGGGTGACAACAGATCTCCAATTTAATTATTAATCAAAAATAGATGAATATATATATGGGCCACAACACCCACTTACCAGCAGCTGGACTGTGTGCTCACTTGTGACCCTTATACTATAAATAAAACGTGTATAAGAAATAAGGAAAATACCAGAAAGATCTTCATTTGGCTTCAATTATATAGTAATGGCGACAAACGAGCACACAACCCACCTGGTGGTAAGTGGGTGCTGTGGCCAATAGACATCTAAATTTATTCTCCATTAAGATCAAAATGTAGATGCGTTGGGAATACGATACAACAGCATTGAGCTGCTATTTTGTGCTCGTATTCTGTGAGAGCGTAGGACTATACCGGTCGAGCCGACCCATTTGTACTACAAATATAATATAACTTCAGCATAGCTGTACCACGTGTTATACTAAAGTATAACTCAAAACGTGAATACATGACTGTTCAACTAGTGATGACATATGGACCTGAGTCATGATCCTACCTATCAGGACTTAAAAGGAGCTCAAAGTTACTCAGGGGGATATGAAGAGGACTATACTCGAGTAGAGGTCGAGAGGTTTTTTTAGCCGATATCGCCAAAGCGGTAAGCTGAATTAGCAATGGGCCGCCCACCAACTCGAGAAACTAACACACGAGTGGGAGAATTTTTATCGAGTGACAGCCTCGTCCTAGTAACCGAAGTGTATAGCGACCCTCCACTAGATGAAGTGACGACCTGATAAGACAACAGGAAATCCATGAATGCACCTGCATTCATGGATTCAGAATAGTAGATTTTTGTGACATAATTTGGTGGAAGCTTATGTTTAGCACCGGACTTTTGATGTACAGTAATGAGGACACGCGACATAGCCACGAGGTATTTTAAATACATGGTCATATAAAATTGGGCTGAAATAATAATGGCCTTGTAACAATGTCGCTTACGTCAAACATAAAATACCCAGGCCAGCATGTGTGTCTGTGTGCGTGTTGAGCTGTTAAGACCAAGATCGACTGGAGGCTCTACCACCAACACCTACAGGAGAGAGACCTCCAGTCCACACACCGATCCACTCAGCGGACGACGTAGAGGCCGCTGCAACCAGAATAACCGCGAGCATCCAGAGGCCCTCAACGCGGCCTCTACGATTGTCCCTCTCTCAGGAAGAAAAGAGGAGCTGCCGCTGAGAATACGCGTGCAGCTAAATCATAAAAGAGCGCTGAGAAAGCTCGGGGCGCGCACTCACTGCCCCAGAGTAAAAACAAAATTGAACACCATAACTGACGAACTGTCGGTTGCAATACAGGCCCACAGAGGAGAGGCCTGGGAGCGGCGCATTTGGAAGGCTGATGAACATCACGCATCGCTCTACAAATTGAACCGGCTATTAACGAAAACCCGACCACCTGTTTGCCCGCTGACTAACAACGCGGGCCAACAACGTTACGATGCCAAGGGCAGAGCGGATATCCTAGCTGAGCACTTCGAGGAGCAGATTATGCCGAACCCAGCAAGTGCGGAGTTCTTGGAAATCCACACCCGGAAGGAGAGCCGCGTGCAGGAGCTCCTGTCGTCGCCCGCGCCACCGCATGCAGGAGAGTGGTTCATCTCCCCTGCCGAACTGCGGAGGATAGTAACCCGCCTGCAACCGAGGAAGGCGCCGGGGTACGATGGGATTACCAACGCTGCACTACGATAGCTGCCCAACAGAGTCCTTGTAGAGATAGGTCGACTATACAATGGCATATTGCGGACATCCCACTTTCCGGAGGACTGAAAGAAAGGCAAAATCATCGTCTTGCCGAAACCCGGGAAGGACAGGCGTAGAGCTGCCAACTACAGGCCAATCACGCTGCTACCGCATATAGCTAAACTGTGTGAAAGATTGTTGCTAAGACGTCTCCGCCCGTGCATCCAACTTCGGGCGGAGCAGCATGGATTCAGAGGGACCACTCAACAGCAACACGGCTGACCAGAGCGCTGCACCTGCTTGCGGCCGAGCACAACCCGGCCGCACATCGTTGGGCGTCTTTCTCGACATCATAAAGGCGTTCGACTGGGTTTGGCACACTGGACTACTCTATAAGTTAGACGATTAGACCAGTGTCCCTCCTGCTATGTTGCGGCTAGTGGCGTCCTTCCTCGTAGACAGGAAGTTCTACGTCTCTGTAGAGGACGCCCAGTCCGCAATGAAACCCATAACAGCTGGTGTGCTACAGTGCAGCTGTCTGTCACCAGTCCTGTACGCGGCTTACACCAATGACATACCTACCCTGCAGGACATTTGCACGAATGGGAGGACGACGTCGAACTAGCGCTTTTTGCGGATGACAACGCATACTTCACGTCGTCCAGAAGAGCCCATATTGTAGCTGCCAGGATGCAACGTCTGCTGGACCTGCTGCCACCATGGTTGGATGAGTGGAGGATGGCCGTCAATGTTAGCAAGACGACCACTCTGCTCACTCGCCGCTATAGAAATCTACCACCTCCGCTAACCCTCAGAGGCCAGGAGATCGCACATGAGAAGACCGTGACCTACCTTGGATGCCCGATCGACAGGATGTTGCGCATGACTGCGCACGTCGACTTTGTTATACGCAAAGCTCGATGTGCGCGGGCAACGCTCTGTCCTGTCTTGACATCCAAGTTACCGAAAAAGTTGAAGTTGACCATCTACAAAATGTACATAAGACCCCTGCTAACATACGCTGCTCCGGCCTGGTATGCACTACTGAGCGATCATCAGAAGCGGCGACATCAGGCCCAGCAGAACTTGTCATTACGAACCATAGTCGGTGCGGGTCGCTTCGTCCGGAACGACGTCATAGCGGCCAACCTGTGTGCCTAGTGCGAGTTCCACAAAATTAATCGAATGACTTCACCATCGCGCTAATCGAGTTAACGTCCTCGGTATCGACAACCGAAGACGAACGAGTGTGAGTTACAATCGAAGCTAACCTATCGATTTGCGTTTGCTCGCTGTGAATGGCGGTCATTCCTTATCTTATGTTGGTAGCATGTTCGTTCCGTGAGATAAACTAACCAAATTCAGAATGACATTTTTATTTAGTGGTCTTAATATTAGCATCTGTCTTTCATATTTGTGGTTATTATATCTTTATTGCCCTTTTTGTTTATGTTTCGTAATTTGATCAAGGTTTCGACACTCGACAGTTTTGTGTTAGTTTAATGAGATTATGAATTAGATATGGACGAGTAACTTGTCCGTGATTGTTAATAATACAACGTTTATATTAAAAGCAAAAAACAAAAAGATGTGTTCGTTTTAATATACTTTTATAGTGAAATTTTTGGAGCAGTAAATGGAATTTAAGTTATTTAGATGTAAATTTAAGTTTGATACGTGTGTTTGTAGCTAGGTTACGCGGACTAGAATTTATTGGATTTTCGGCATGGAAGCCTCGGCAAAGCATCGTCTAATGCAAGCGATCAAATGGTCTGTATAAAAAATTTTGAAGAAATTGATTTAATTATTGAATAGAGATAGTAGACCTTAGATTTATCAAACGCTATTTACAAAAAACTTGAATACTTTAGTGGAAAATGCTATATCTATCCTCAAATTGCCTGTCGTCGGGATGTAACAACGGACGAAAATATGCACAAGCTCTTGCTTCAACACTGGCGTTATTATAGCAGCTGATTATGATGAGATTGTCTATATAATCAAAGAATAGTAGTCATCTATAATTATTACATATTTATGCCTTAGCGGCTGCAAACATCCTCCAAGCGAAAACAAACGTCCTGCCATAATTATACATCGTTCACATAAAACGAAATAAAATTAACTCTTCAACAATTATTCCTACTCTTCCATCTCACTGTAAAAATCCAAGTGAAAACATTTTCGATAGCGACGCCGTAAAGTTTACATAAGTTACGTCTCGAACGATCAAAATTGTCACCCGCACTCGCAATATACTTCAAACAACCAATCACAAGCATTAATGTTCTCACTGTCGAATGTTAGTCAATGTTCGATGATCGATATCGACCACGTAGTAAACTCGCACTCTGGAATTGTGTTTCAAATTATTGTCACTAGTTGGCGCTTTTTTATTCCATACAAATCGAAGTTAACTTTATCGCTATCGAACGCGTAAAAAAACTCGCACTAGGCACACTGAAGACAGAGAGCCTACATGAGTTCGTGGTCCACTGGCGCGCGGTATGATCGACCGCGCCGACAACGGGCCACATGAACATCTCAACGGCTTTGCGCCCTTGCACTCACGGCCGCCGGACAGGCGACCCTATCCAAGAGAACTCCTCCCTATATAGATTAGGGAGTTGAGTAAACCCCACAATGCCGCAGAAAGGCCAACTTCAACAACAATAATTGTGCTTAAACACAATTATTATGACAACCTCCTTTAACGACAAATTTACCCGACTGAGACAAAAGTCGCTAATATAATACGCCCTTTACCATCAAGGCGCCCATTACCGGCACATTGTAGTGTGCCGTGAGGAATGTCCGGGTAAAGGGGTATACCCCGAGGCCCGAGACCTGCATGGCACTATGCCTTGCAGAAGACAACAACGAACGGTGGTTTGATCCATAAAATATTTATTGGTAGAATTTTATTTATTTAACCTTTATCTCTCACCTTCTTTATCTCTCTCTCTCTCTCTCTCTCTCTTTTTCTTTCACCCTGTACTAAGGGATATAAAAGTTGGACTTAATACCTTATGGCATTCTCTGCCAGCCAACCTTGGATGATTATGATTATGATAAATGCAATCAACATTTTTATAATACAGGAACTTGTCCGAATTTTATGACAAATGTAATAGCGCTAATAGAAATTTAATTTTTATATTCAGTTATATTCATCACTTTGCACTAATTGAACTAATGAATCGGCGTTATGGCTTAATTCTGAGTGAGCTTTGAGTAATGTTTTCGCTACTTTAGATTTATTGCTGCTTTATCTACAACTGCAATAATAAAGGTTGGCTGGCGTACCCTATCATTATGTAACCTTTTATCTACCTCGTTTCTTTAGTGTTTGTGAATGCGAAAATAATACTTATCACGAGGTCTTGTGTTCGAATCCGGGGTCGGGACAAATTCAGTTATTGCGTTTTCTATCAAGAAATTTTCAGTAAGAGACGAGTTGGGAAGTTGACGGTGTTTTACCCCTTGTTTTGAAAAGCCAATAAAGCGGTTGATCTTGCGCGTGGTGTTGAATAGAGTGCTTGTGTTTAAGCATACACTGTACACTATAATCTTGTACTGCGTAGGTAACTGGTCTCTAAAATTTAAGAAATCATTAACTAGTCTCTAGTTAAGACTGGCCGCCGTGATCGAAATTTGGTGTGGAGACATTATAAGTTACATATTTTTACGTGGTAGATTTATGAAGCAAATATATTGTGGTTGTAGTACGAATAAGTTCGACCAAGGACCACGCTCTCACCAGTGCAGCGTAAAATAACAGCTTAATCCCATTGTGTTTTGTATGCTGAGAGTAGAGAACTGGTGTTTATTTTGACTGATAAAGAGGTATTCCATCATTAATACCCTGGGGTAAGAACATATATGCATTTTGATCCTTAATTGGGGATACATGTAGATGCGTATGGGCCCACAGCATTAACTTACCATCAAGTAGAATGTGTGAGCGTTTGGCACCCAAATTCTTTAAAAAAAAGTTTCCTTAAAATAAATACTTTTGCTTTACCATGTATCTATATTAGTAGTATAGTTGTAGGACGAATGGGTCGGCTTGACTGGGGTAGGACCAAGCTCTCGCATAATATCAGCTTAAAATAGCAGCTTAACGCTGCTATGTTTAGTATGAAGAATGCTGAGAACCGAAGGCTCTTCTTACTGGAAAGGAGGCATTCCATCTTAGTCCTCACGGGTGACAATGCATCTGCGTTTTGATTCGTAGTTGAGGATAGATGTAGATGTCTATGGGCTACAGCAACCACTTACCATCAGGTGGATTCTGTGCTCGCTGTCACTCTTATCCTACAAGATGAACAGGAGGAACAGGAGATTTTCCATCTTTTCATAAATTTATTATAATTACATTGAAAAACAAATTTATATTAAGAACTGAGTGAGAAAAATCTCATACTAGGCACTATTTAAAAGAGCAAAAGCCTGGAAATTTAAGTCTTCCATAGTGACAGGATTTTCCGTGTAAGGCCGTATAAGAAAATCCACTACCCTGTATCATCCTATAAGATCCACTACCCAATATCATCCTGTCGTAAGAGGCGACAGAAAAAATTAAACAGGAAATGGGCTGCTAGCATCTTCCTGACAACAATAATTATAAAAAGCTGCGGCTGCCAACCTATTAACCTAACTAATAATAATTAATCTACTATACCTATGTTTATCTAGGGCTTCATCTATACATACCGGTGGGGTACTAACAGGTGGGATTCTGAACCAGCACTGGTTTAAGGTTACATATAATAATAAAAACAATTATGCGCGACAACTATTGAATTGCAATTTGATGGGGATAAATTAATGAATGAGTGACTTAGAAAATCACTTGAATTGATTTAAATTAATGGAAAGACACATTTTTACTTATCTTACTGGATTTGAAACATTAAATCAACAAAAACTGAGCCTAAACAAATGATACTGTGAAGAGCAAGATAAAAGCGGAGCTTTGAACCCGGCGGTTTAATTAATTTAATTCATTTGTTCATGAACCCAGTGTAGCTGATTTATAAAGGGATCGCTCGATAATATGTTGAAATAAGATTAGTCCAGAGATAATAAAAATTATTTTTTATATTCCCGTTCCTTCTTTCTACAAGCTGAAAAATATCTCTCAGTGCTCAAATTAATGAAAATATTGAAATTAAGATTTTTTTTGAGTTGAATAGTCTTGCGTTATTATGCTTGGTAAGAATCGGTGATCTCTTGCAAAGTTTTGTGGTCTATCAAATCAATCAATAAAGGCAGGGCAAATTGTAGGGTAACCCCTCAATAGATCAAGTGACGACTTGTTAAGACATGCAGAAAATCGATGGATGCAGGTGGCTCAGGACCGTGCTTTGTGGCATTCTTTGGAAAATAAAATACCTCTGTTCAGCAGCGGACTTACGAGGGCTATAATGATGAATGATAATGAAAGGTCTTATGACTGTCGGATGTTGAAAGTATGTAAGTAACCATCTCTTTTATACGTGGTAGAGCCATGCTGAAGCTATATTAATTATATAGTTGTAGCACGAATGGGTCGGCTCGACCGGGGAAAGACCACGCTCTCACAGAAGACCAGCGTGAAATAGTAGCTTAATGCTGCTGTATTTCGTATGGTGAGTGTAGAGAACCGAAGACCCTTTTTACTGGAAACGAGGCATTCCATCTTAGTCCGCACAGGTGACAACGCATCTGTATTTGGTTCTGTAATCGAGGATACATGTAGTGAGCTGCAGCAACCACTTACCACCAGGTGGACTGTGTGCTCGTTTGTCACCCTATTCTATAAAATAAAAATAAATAAATAAATAAATAATCTTTCAAGCC
Organism: Parnassius smintheus behrii; assembly: GCA_036936625.1. Taxonomy (NCBI): domain Eukaryota; kingdom Metazoa; phylum Arthropoda; class Insecta; order Lepidoptera; family Papilionidae; genus Parnassius; species Parnassius smintheus. The sequence continues at coordinate 45,168,849 of JAUPFT010000020.1, forward strand.
CAGTGTAAAATTTAGAGACTGGTGACGGGAGGCAGTTTCAAAGGAACGAGATCTGGTACTGCAATCGTCAATCCTATCTAGTCAAACCCTCTCTACATCGTTTCCTATGACCAGCAGTCGACTATTATGGGCTGATTAAGAATAGGAAAGCAGAAACAATACATTTTGTAATATGCTCAGCACAATCTGTATATTTCTAAGGTGAGTATATAAGAGTACTGTATTCCGTGTAGTGGCGGTATAAAAATATCCACTACCCCATATCGTCCTGTGGGTATAGTAAGAGGCGACAGAGGGAAATTAAAACAGGTGACGGGTAGCATCTTTCCTATAGCAACTCAAAATATTTAAGAACAGTGGTTGCCAACCCTATAAGGAAATTTATGGCGGAGGCCTATGTTCAGCTTTAGTACTTTATAGGCTCTTTTGATAGGGTGTCAAACGAGAACACAGTCCACCTGATGGTAAGTATTTGCTGTGGCCTATAGACACCTACATTTATCTTCGATTACGAATCAAAATGCAGATGCTTTGTCAACCGTGAGGACTAAGATGGAATGCTTCGTTTCCAGTAAAAAGGTCTCCGGTTCTCTACACTCACCATACAAAACACAAAAGCATCAAGCTACTATTTTACGCTGGTATTCTGTGAAAGGCTCTAATTGATGGATGGAATAGATGGATGGATATGTAGGAGTACTGCAATAAGACACGTAGTTTCAGTAAGTAGGAATATTATAAACTAACGAACATGATTATGTTCTATATTTACATGAGCTTTTTTTCCGCCAATGGTTAACCACCATTAAGGCGACACCGCAGAAAAATGCACCTCTTTCATCGAATAGTATAGGACTATGACACCACTAACGAAAGTGGAATTTTGATATACGTAAATTTATGTCTTTATCTTAAATTTGCTTGTTCAAAAACACGATTGTATATTTTTGACTCGATCATAATTGTTGCTGTAGTTAAGGTTGACTATTCTATTTACTTGAAATTGACAGAAAGAGGCGTGTGTTCTTTAGTAACGATTTATTCAAACTGACTTTATAAAGTTAACAATTAACCTTTAAATACGCTAAGCATGGATTAGGTATGGTATACGTGTTATGTGTGTGTTTGTGAGCATTTGTTATTTGTACGTTTATGATGCATTGATGAATGTTTGAGTTCTGTGAATATTTGTGTATAGTATAATTATGTCCGTTTGTATATAAATGTGTGTATGTACGTATGTTCGAGTAAATAAACCTAACAATAATTATTTGCAAAACACCTCTAAAAAATCACTATAGTTGAAATTACGACAAACTTACTTAATTTATACGCTTAGAAATCACTCAAATATATTGATAACATCAATATTCACAGTTTACTCGCTCATTATTTTGATTACTCAAATCAATAATTTTTAAAAAATATTTTAAGAATCGACAATTTTTAAGCGGTCTTAATCGTCGCGGGCGCTACGCAATTTTAGACCTCATGACGGCCTTTTTAAAGTTTTTATATAAATTATGTATTCACTCGGATCAGCGGCGATAGCTTGGAGCCACGTTTTCGATGTGTCGTCTTAACAGGAGTGTAGTCTTAATTTCAACACAATTGCTTCTTTGTACACAATCTACTTTTTAACTTGCCAGTTGGAAGTTATTGTAATGGGTCCGATTTTACAATTGGAAATTTTAACATATAACGCTTCAAGGTCTTTAGAGTCGAATAGTATGGTTTTTAAGAGGATGTCCGCGTGTGCACATGTACGTATGTATGTATGTATGAATGTTCGGATTCCATTTTCATCTAGTGTATCTCGAGAACAAAGATTGATATTGATATGGGACCAGTTTTATTTAACACATAATTATGTAACTTAAACCTCATTTAATTTTGAGCAAAATCGGTCAAGTCGTTTTTTGTGACGAACTTTTTAATTTAGTAACTGTTTTAAGAGAACGTAATTTAATGCTGTTATTTGATATAAAGTGAAGAGCCCCTCTTGATTATACATACAAAAATAACATTTTGCGTGCTAATAATCTTTTGTGTCCCTATTTTAACTTTTGTAACATTTTACTAATGACCTTAAAACTAAATGAATTAAAAAAGTCTTAGTTTTAAATATTATTAAAACTCAGACTTTTTTGTTACAATTTACAAGTATTATCTGCCACTGTCATTACGAGTTTTGTAAAACTGATTGAGACTATCTACAAATATAATAATTATTGTTTATTATATATATTATTATTTCTTTTATCCTCTCTATTTGGTTATTGCTGCACCGCCTCCATAATGTCTATCTCTGTTTATCCTAATGGTTGACTGGGAGAGAATGCCCTATGGAATTAAGTAAGTATGTACTTTTTTGTGCATGAAAGCATAAATAAATAAATAAATAAAAATTATTTTGATAAAGTCACTACAGGAAGAAACTTAGGAAAATTTAATTTATAGAGTGACACACTGAGGTTTCTGCAAATTATCTCGTGATTAAGCATGTACTTAGAGAAAGCAGGACATGGTTCTAAGGGCCAGCGATTGAGACGTGGTGCCATTGCACGGGCACTTGCTGTCGTCTGGGATTTTAATTCTGTTGAAATACGATTTATGAAATCCGTAATTTGTAAGAAACTGAGTCATATGAAAACTTATGGAGATTAAGATTCTGATTTCTAATGTTTAATATGTCACCCATATAATATAATTAGCGACCCGCCCCGGCCTCGCCTGGGTAGGATCTATCTCTTGTCTTTTGTTTAGATTTGGAGTATTCATTAAAGACCATTTATTAAAAAAAAAACATAAACTTTTCGCATTGAATATAGCTAAATCGTCCTGGCATTGCTCTCTATCTGCTTGTCAAGTTTCATTTTATCAGTTTAGCTGTTCCGAAGAATATGTCAGACAGACAATCGTTCTAAATTTTTTATCATTTCTTAATATCGTGCAAATAATAATCCATTCAGCTCAATAAAAGACAGAGATTTTATGTCATAGACACCGTGGGTCTATGACATAAAATCTCTGCTACATTAGATATACATAGCAGCTACATTAGAAGTATAGTTGTAGCACGAATTGGTCGGCTCGACTGGGGAGGTACCACGCTCTCACAGAATACCAGCCTAAAATAGCAGATTAACACTACTGTGATTCGTATGTTGAGTGTAGAGAACCGGTGACCCTTTTTACTGGAAACGAGGCATTTCACCTAAGTCCTCACGGGTGACACCGCATCTTCTGCGTTTTGATTCGTAATGACACATAATATTATTGGATATAAAATCGAGGCATTTCACCTAAGTCCTCACGGGCGACAACGCATCTTCTGCGTTTTGATTCGTAATGACACATAATATTATTGGATATAAAATCGAGGCATTTCACCTAAGTCCTCACGGGTGACACCGCATCTTCTGCGTTTTGATTCGTAATGACACATAATATTATTGGATATAAAATCGAGGCATTTCACCTAAGTCCTCACGGGCGACATCGCATCTTCTGCGTTTTGATTCGTAATGACACATAATATTATTGGATATAAAATCGAGGCATTTCACCTAAGTCCTCACGGGCGACACCGCATCTTCTGCGTTTTGATTCGTAATGACACATAATATTATTGGATATAAAATCGAGGCATTTCACCTAAGTCCTCACGGGCGACACCGCATCTTCTGCGTTTTGATTCGTAATGACACATAATATTATTGGATATAAAATCGAGGCATTTCACCTAAGTCCTCACGGGCGACAACGCATCTTCTACGTTTTGATTCGTAATGACACATAATATTATTGGATATAAAATCGAGGCATTTCACCTAAGTCCTCACGGGTGACACCGCATCTTCTGCGTTTTGATTCGTAATGACACATAATATTATTGGATATAAAATCGAGGCATTTCACCTAAGTCCTCACGGGCGACATCGCATCTTCTGCGTTTTGATTCGTAATGACACATAATATTATTGGATATAAAATCGAGGCATTTCACCTAAGTCCTCACGGGCGACACCGCATCTTCTGCGTTTTGATTCGTAATGACACATAATATTATTGGATATAAAATCGAGGCATTTCACCTAAGTCCTCACGGGTGACACCGCATCTTCTGCGTTTTGATTCGTAATGACACATAATATTATTGGATATAAAATCGAGGCATTTCACCTAAGTCCTCACGGGCGACAACGCATCTTCTGCGTTTTGATTCGTAATGACACATAATATTATTGGATTTAAAATCGAGGCATTTCACCTAAGTCCTCACGGGCGACACCGCATCTTCTGCGTTTTGATTCGTAATGACACATAATATTATTGGATATAAAATCTGTAGCGTTGTTATTGTTGAAATAACGAAATTACGAGATAGGTACAAAAGAAACCAATCTTCTTGTTTTACCTGTAATCGTATATTATTGCTTATTTGAAATATTCATTATCTACATACGTGACCCTTTTGATTGTTATTCAGCGAAATAAGAAAGAGTAACTTTAAGAACGACACAAATTGGCCTCGATTTTATAAGTAAAGCCGTATAAGTTTGAATTGAAATAAATAATACTACATAACAATAACATATAGAATATTTATTATCATAGTAAACTAAAATTAAAAACATAAATTATTATATAGACATACACCCCCCACTAGTAGTAGTAGTGTCAAGAATGCTGGCTTCGTTTCTTCATTATATTAAGCCTTTGACTGAGAAAAGATTTAGCTATTTTATTACCAGCAGCGACAAGAAGTCGCGGATACAGTTTCTTTAGGGCCTTCTTTAGGAGTATCTTAAGGCCGAATATAAAGAGAACTGGCGAAACTTTATGTATTTCTGTTCACTAGAACTTTGACCTTAAGTCGTTCTAAGCGTTTAAACATACTTTGCAGGATTGTTCGGTTCCTTCACAAGGCGTCTGTTTTATTAGAATTCTAAAATTTGTCAATATACTAATTTAAAACATGTGTTAAGAAATGATGTCTCAAAATTAATTTTTGTTTCAAAACTCTGTGAATATAAATTTAGGAAAAATTATTTTTATGTAAAAATATTTGCATTGTGATTCCGAAGGTGCATGTCTTCTTCATTTTCGACCTTTTGCGATACAATTTTATTTTTTATTAGCATATTTCGTTTTAATTACAAACGCCTAGTAACAATATTGTATATTGCCAGATAAAAGTTTGCCGACATAAATTACCAGGCGCTTCGATGTGTGGCGTAAGGCGACAATAGTCAGTTATGTCTGTATTGAAAATCATTAATTTAGGGGTTACACGCTTTTAAGTGAATATAAATGTGATTAGGCGTTAGAAAAAAAAATTACGTGTGTGGTAAAACAAAGAGAGTTTATCACAAGAACGCTCCTCGAGTGTGGTACGTTCCACCTTGAGGTTATATTTTTACTTACTTTTACGGTATTTTTTTTGTTGGAGGTTGCCTAATAGGCAGGATTTTTACTAATTTACATTAGAAAAACTAATTATTTATGTGTTTCTCCGTAAAACTCTAAAAATGTAAATATCAAGACCGAGTCAGAAAATAATGTAGAGTAGTTCAAGCAGAGAGACCGCCACTAATGTCATAGTCAATGTATTGTCCGAAAGTATGGGGTAAGTACATAATTAAGAAAAACCGAAATACTACGGGTATTAAGTGATTGACCGGTCGATACTTCGACTTCATCTTGTGAGAATTTACACACACAGTACCTACCCCTACTATTGGGCAAACAGGGACTTTTTACTTTTTTCTTTATTATTTATGCAATTAGCATTACGGCATCTTGTAAAACCCCCAAGAACAAACGGTTTACAATTCAGTTACGTGATGTATTTTACGTACCATGCACCAATTCAGAAAAAAAATCGATGCCAATTCAATAATACTTCTTTACAGAATAACTACTTTACAGAACTAATACAATACAATACAATACAATACAATAACTTTATTTCAGGCATCAAGGACTTAAAAATTAAGAACATTGGCCCATAGCAATATATAACATAACCTAAAAATATGTATAAAATATAAACATAACACTATTTAGGGAACTTTCTTCTTTGGCGCGTCCCTGTATCGGCGAAACACTACCCCAGAGGGCCAGAAATCGGGAGCAAGGAATGTATCTTTGTATTTTGCAGGAACCTGGAGTACGTAGGATTTGAAGTTCGTGGACCTTTTAGACTCCAGACGCTGCAAATATAAAGAGATCGGATACCCTATGCGGCATCGGCTTCGTTCTTCCACGAAACGCAGGACGTCTTCTCCCGACGTACTTTTGTCCAAACATCTCCTGTTTGGACAAATAGAGCTGTATGGTGGGCTCCACAATACGCAGAGTTGTACTTGCGTTTATTTTGGCGGTCCCACGCTGGTTACAGACGGGTTTCGGCCGACGTCTCTTCTCAACAAGAGTAAACCCGTCAACGGAACTGATTTTGCATCCACATTCTTTTGTTTTCGACCACATGAGGGTTGCGAAGATTTTCGAGCAACATCCGCAAATGTCTTTCCTTGTTGACAGGTTGGCTTCGTCGGAGGAGTACTCAAGGGTTCAGTCAAGGGCTGAGGTGGTGATGCAATGACGGCCGAGGTCGCCCTAGTTTCACGGTCATCAACCCGCTGACAGACGATATCGCGTGACGGAGTCGCAATCATCGGTGAAATATGACTACTATTACGATTACCGCGTGTCGTATTTACATTCTGCGACGGCGGTGAATTCGCAGATGTTGCAATTATGTTGCGCAACATAGTGACTTCGTTCTTCAGCTCTATTGCGGCTCGTTCCGATTCTTCAAATTTGAAACGGAGGTCGGTGACTTCGGCTTTCAACGTGGTGATGTCTTTCAACAATCTGGTCACGTCTACGTGATCGAACGTCACGGGAGGCAGCTTGTTGAGATTACGCGCGACGAAAGTTGGGATGTCATCAGGATCAGTCTCATTGAACAGTCTGAAGATGTCTTGCAGGTCTTTCTTACCGCGTCCATCTCTATGACGTGTGATAAGACGGACTTGGGTCACGGCTGAATCTGCTAACACCTTCTTCGCTATACTAATATTATAAAGAGGAAAGATTATTATTTTTTAATCTATACTAATATTATAAAGAGGAAAGATTATTATTGTTGTATGTTTGTAACGAATAAAGTACAGAATTTATAATCTGTAGGAACTAATATTATATTTAAAAAAGATTTAATTAGGAAGTAAACAATGCTCTCTCTGTTATTCATTACTCTGTATACCGAGCCAGTGCACTCGTACGCCTACGTGATGTTCAAAAGACAGAGCGCCATAGATATATACTAGAGAGGTATATATAATAGAGCGCGCGCTTCGGCACGAAACGAACAAGATCATTCGCTTCGTATTCGGCCTTAATGACTTCATCGCGAGTAGAACCCACAGACTGATAGCCCTGTTGCGATCCTAAGCCCTATTCATTCCATTATTTTCCTTGACATATTCTGAACGGAAAGGTTCAGTGTCGCTGCTACATATCTAAATTAGAAAGCAGACTAAGCTCTCCATCTTATGCCGATAAAAGGATTAGAAGTCTCACTAGTGTATAGTTAGCTAAATTAGTTTATTTCAGCTATTTTCTCAGCATAAAGTCATAAAAGATTTTAAGGGGGAAATGCGGATGTTTTAGAAACTATTTTTTTCTGTAAGAGCTTTACAACCTAAAACAGAGGAGTCTCAGACAAAATTTTTAGGATTTTTCGACTTCACCTGTAAAGTAAAGTTACAGCATATATACGTCCCACTGCTGGGCACAGCCTCCGCTCATTTCTGAGAGGGTTTATAAGTCGTATACGTTCGTTGATATGTCGTTGAACTCACGAACTATTTTAGTATGTTTTTTTTATAAAACTGAAGAACTGAACAAACAAACTTACAGAGCACCTAATGGCTCGACCGGGGAAGGACCACGCTCTCACAGAATACTAGCATAAAATAGCAGTTTAATGCTGCTGTGCTTCGTATGGTGAGTGTAGAGAACCGGAGACCCTCTTTATTGGAAATGAGGCATTACATCTTAGTCCTTATGGGTGACAACGCATCTGCATTTTAATTCCTAATCGAGGATACATGAAGGTGTCTATGGGCCACAGCATCCACTTACCATTAGGTGCTCGTTTGTCAACCTATCCTATAAAAAATGTAAACCTGCAACTAACATTAATCTAAGAACACTACAGATGCGTTGTCACCTTTGAGGACTATGAATGGCTCATACCGTCTATAGTCTCTATACCCTTCAGACGAAAACACAGCAGCGCAAGCACGGAAAGCTATATTTTCATAAAAATGGTGACAAAAGTGTTCACAGACATCTACATCTATCTTCGATTATAATTAAAATGCAGCATTATCAGGTTTGAGATAAAGAGTCCGTTATTCGTATAACCGCCCTATTCATAATGCAGTCATTCAATACACAATTTTGCTGACCTATAATGTATTTTCAAACTATAACGATAAACAAATAGAGGATAAATTATATCTCTTAAAGGCAGTTGTGTTTTTCTTAGAGGTCTCGCAGCAATCGCAAAAGCTAAAATTTGAACATACTGTAAACAAATATAAGTGTTCTATATGCTACAAGAAGCTCTCAGTTACTTGATGGCTTGGAAACTTCCGTAACGCAATATAGGCGTGGTTTCATATTATGTGTAAATTTGAAGCAATGATAGGTCTTCGCTAAACACATTAATTTTAAACCCAAACACTTTTATATAATGGTATGCACGTTGGACAAATATTATGTTTAATTAGACCAAAAGTTACCTATCTCATGAGACTAGTAATCGTAAATGTGGGTGCTATCGGGAGGTTCGAGTCCCGGGTCAGGACCAAAAATTTGCGATTGAGTTCTTATGTCAATAAATTCTGAGGGCAGCTTGAGGTCTGGAATTTGGCGGTGTTTCAACTCCTTGTCCCGGAAAGTACAAAAATCCATTGGTCCTATGCCTGATCTCTCACCAATCGCTTCGCATTGCCGTCCCATCACACTCGTCCTCTCAATCCTGTCCTACGCAGATGGCTAGTCTCCATTGAGACTGATCGCCGTGACTGAAAGGTGTTGGTCTAAAGACTAACTTATGTCAATTTATATTTATCATTATAAACTATCAAAAGTCAACTGTTGAACACAGGACATCCTCATATATTGGCCTAATGGGGGGCATTTTCATAGTTTCATTTCATAGTTGCCACGCTTGGCAGGTGGGTTAGCATTCGCAGTTTTAAGTTGTTATCAGGAAGATGTTGCTGTCTATGTCCTGTTTCTGTCACCTATTACGACACTTACGGGATGATTAGCTAGTCGATCGCCACTTCACGGCGTGGACTACAAACAGATGAAAAAATATATTATTATAGGAACTTTAATGCCAATTATTTGAAAACGAAAAGGGAAATAGCTATATTTACCGAAATTTGATATTTTTTTAATAAAATTTGATATTGATATTATTACACGGCTTGGAATGTTACCATATGAATGACAAAGGAAAATACATATAAGAAAATTTAACATTTATTTGAAAAAGAAAATGGAAATGACCACATCTACCGAAATTTGGTCTAGATGACGTTATTATTATTATTACATGGCGTGGAAAGTTACCATATAACTAATAACAAAGGAAAATATATATTATAAAAACATTGAGTGACATTTATTCGAAAACGAAGAGGGAAAACTTTTTTAATTCGAAGTTCTTAAAAATGGAAGGAGAAAGCTCTGTTTCGCAATTCGAATTTATAATTTGTCTGATTGTTTCGGGGATTGCTTGTTAAAACTTCGCCGCTAAGAAACTAAGTTACTTATAACGAAAGTATTTTATTGTCAGTAGTAATGAGTCTTGGAACATGTGTTAGGTCTGGTTGTTAGCACGACTGCTGACTACGAGATACCGGGTTCGAATCCCGAGTCGGCGCGAAATCAGTTATTGAATATTTTTCCCTCATAAACTTCTTAATACCAGCCCGAAGTCAGGGATTGGGAGGTGTTTCGCTCCCAAGCTACCGAAATCTCGTTAAACCACTGATCCTACGCTAGAAATCTCAATCTTTGGTCCCATCAGATTGAAGAGTGAGGTAATAGTGAGTGCACACGTGAAAACGTACACACTCGAGCATTATAATTCTGTACCGCGCAAACGGAGAGTCTCCGTTAAGACCGACTCCGTGACCGAAATTCAGTCTGGAGGACATTATTATTAATATCTGGTTTCTATTTTTAATAAACGTTTCGCTTTCTTGTACGACCCGTATTTTGCAGAGGTACTTCAAAACTTTAACAAAAAATATAGTTACTACTTTACCCGGTAGCGGCCAACGCTCCGATTGGTAGTTCAGAGTTTTTTTTATACGTGGTAGAGCCACGCTGCAGCTATATTACGTTTTAAGCAGAAATAGGTCGGCTCGACCGGGGAAGGATCACGCTCTCACAGAATATCAGCGTAAAATACCAGCTTAATTCTGCTGTGTTTCGTATGGTGAGTGTAATAGAGAGAAGTGCTTTACGAACAGAGCGCTGTGTGAACAGTACGTCCAGCATGGAGCACTAACACCGCGAGATGGTCGTCGGTGTGCTACACCCGTCATCGAAAGTCGAGTTGAACGCAAAGAAAGAGTCTATCATATCCGCTTTCTCTTTTGCGGCATGGGCCAGTGAGTCGTCCTTCCTGTGCAGAGGTGGATGAGATGGCTGACAGAAGTTCCATTGGACAGCCTTGGCGAGAAACTAGAATGCATGGGTTCCAGAAGGAATGGGAACTAGTTTCTCACCCATTCTGTCTATGTGCTCTGACTTCTGACTTGGCAATGACTCTTTTGAAGGACGAGAAGGCGGAATAATATTGTTTGTTTATACTGCAGCCGCGTTTGTGACTACTAGAGTAACGAGGCAGTCACGTGAGATAATAGTCGAGCACTGACTGATAAACATTGAGAAATAGCAAGACTCCAATTTAGCGTGATAAAGCAGAGTTGTAAGCCGTAGACGCAATATTTTTGTATCGTATTTTAACCATATATTTGCTGTAAAGTAAAGTAAAGTTACAGCCTATATACGTCCCACTGCTGGGCTCAGGCCTCCCCTCATTTCTGAGAGGGTTTAGGGCAAGGAAGTGTCCGCCGCGCTGCCCAAATGCGTGTTGACGAACTTCACATGTCTTCGAAATATTTTTTTTTTCATATTCCTTAGACATGCAGGTTTCCTCACGATGTTTTCCTTCACCGCCGAGCATGTGGTAAATCAGCACTTAAAATTGCAATTAACAATTTCATAAGTGCCGGCGGGGATCGAACCCGGGTTACTCGCGTTCTATTATATTTACAGCGAGCGTTAACCACTGAGCTACCACGGCTCTACTGAGCTACCACGGCTCTATATATAGCTCTATATATTTGCTGTAGGAAACCAAAACCACGCCCGTCTGCCGGAAAGGGAAACCATTGACCTCCGCTACAGTTGGCTGCTTTGCCAATGTAAACTACCCTGTGAGCTCGAGCAAAATGCACATTATTAAGTATAAAAAACCCTTTCTGTGTAAAGCCTCTTTGTAATTTTTTTAATGTAAAATATGTCACAGTACAAGTAAAAATTAAGCTAGAATTAGTTGTATCCCGTTTTTATGAAACTGAAATAACAAAATAAATGATAAAAACTAATTGTATGCGGTTACATAGTATACACTTGAACCAACTTCAAATGAAAAGGCTGCATTTGCGTTGTCAACTTTAAGGACTAAGATGGAAAACCTCACAGCCTGTTATTACATTGGCTCTCTATATTCTCTGTACGTTAAGGAGCCGAGAGGGATATGTTAGGATTATGTCAAATGGAAGTTTGCTGACTACCCATTCAGTGAGCGAACTTTACACAAAAAACACTGGTAAGTTTAAATAAGCCTAGCAAAACCTATATTTATTTATTCACACGACTGCACAAAGGGATTGTGATATTTTTGAGTGTACATATATATGAGTGTATGTATGGTTTGATTTTAATATGATAATTTTCATATACAGAATGTTGATTCGTCATCAAATATAAAACCGACTTAAAAACTAAAAAAGTAACTGCTGAATAATAACTTCTGAAGTCGGCGCTTAGAAATAGAATAATCAATAGAATAATAAAGCTACCATGTGGATTTTTCAAAAAAAAAATCGGACTGTATTTTTTCGTTTAAAAATACTAGCAATGCTATATTTATACTAATATTCCCTTTAACCACTCATGGTAAGCTTAAATGGCTTGTGTTGAGTGATTCACGCCAGTAGTCGAATGGCGGATTCGGGCCCAAGATCTTTTGAGTTCGCGGTCCGAACCCTACCATTAAGCTACTATCGTAAGTTGTGGAAGTGACAACAGGTTATAATTTTTTCTCTTTTCAGTAAACTTTACACATATGTATTTTTATTATTACTGCGTAACTTAACGACACATTGTAGTAGAGGAGTTTTGCTGAGAAATAATGACCGTAGAGTTGGTGCGTTAAGTTCATAAATGCTATTAGGCAATGTTCCAAAATATATAAAAATATAGCTTGCTAATTTGTAAACAACTTTATAAGTCACTCAAGTCAAAGATATAAATGATGGTGTAAGATATATACAAAAAGGAATCGTATTATCTGAACCTGTCAGTAAAGCAAGGAAAAACGTGATACGAAAAGTTAGATGGATCCGTAAATCATTGGAAACATCATCAATTTTACACCCTCTAATAAATCCACAGCTGTCACGCAATATCGGCCTTCCCCAAAAAATTTTGAGCCGCCTGCAACTATCAACTTCCTGCATGTTTTACTAGTATACTAACGAAAATGCAAAAACACAACTTTACCGGAGAGTGGTTTAAAAATGCAAGTACTTGCAAATTTTATATAAATCAATGAATTTTGAAAATCAATGAATCAATGAATATTGAAAATTTAAAATGTTTTACCTGAATATTAAAAGGAAAAGGTTTTAATTTTTGTAATTGTAATGTGTCATTTACATTCATGTAGCGTGTTTTACTTTAAAATAGTAAAACAGGTAAACTATTAGAAGTGGCCACTTGTACCAGTTTATTATGCTTTTTTTTTATAAGAGAGGGGGCAAACGAGCATACGCCTTACCTGGTAAGTGATTACCGTCGCGCATGAACAGCTGCAACAGCAGGGGGATTGCAGATGCGTTGCCAACCTTTTAAAAAGGAATAGGCTCTTTTCTTGAAGGTCCCTAAGGCGTATCGGTCCGGAAAAATCTCTGGTGGTAGTTGATTATGTACTTATTTTTTTAAAGGAAATGCAAAATCATATTTTACATGCATTTGTACATTACTTAATTCATATTCAACGCCTTTAAATTAAAAATACATTATCTTCTACGATGTTTTAACACTTCCACCGGTCTACTAACTACTGTCATACTACTTTTACCAGTGCTTTGCATAAGGTGAAATATTTTTCAACAGAAATATGGATACAAAAATATGAAAAAAAAAAACTAAAGGTCTGTTTCAATTAATTTTAACATACAAATAACCTCTAATTAATTAAAAACCAAAAAAGGTGTCCACTGATTTTAACAAAATATGGGTAGTTAAATAGTATATTACAAAAAGGTTAATCATTAAATCGTAAAAATTCCACTGCTAAGTAAACACAGACCTCCCCACAGATTGTCTCATAGGGATTTTCCCCTATGAGACAATAGCCATGCCAATGATTATGCCATGGCTGCTCCGGTTGGCAGGCGGGGATAACAACCCAATGTATTGGGTTGTTATCAGAAAGATTCAGCTGCCTATAACCTGTTTGAATTTTCCTCTGTAACCTCTTAAAACCCATGGGACGATTAGTTAGGGGGTATTTCTACCTTAATAAACAAATATTATTTGTATTTTAATAAAAAAAGTTAATACTGATACTTTACGGATATTACTTTGGCTCTTTTTTGTAGTCCATTCATCCCAAAACTAACGGTATTCTTGTCGATAATCCATAGATTAAAGCTGAGAAAAGATATATCTTTTATAACAAGTGCTTGTCGATAATCCATAGATTAAAAATGAGAAAATATAATTATCTTTTATAACAAGTGCTAACGTTTCCACGAGGTTAATTATAGTATATATGTTTACAAATCGAAAGTAAAAGCTGGTACAACGTTCGTTTTAAGAAAAATTTTAATCGATATTTAATTTTCGAGCTCTAAATTTTATCTTTATACACTAATAATAGTGAAGTTTTGGTTTTCCTTCTCCGTAGGACTTTTATTCAAATGCGTGACATGCGATTCCTTTTGCTTCAACAATGATTTTTCAAACATTTTAATAAACATTTAAATTGACACAGGTATGAACTTTTCTTTAAGGACATAATGACAACAATATGAATATCGGATATTGCGTCATTCTATATAAGGAATACATTCATTCATATTCATTTATTTACAAGTTGTATTTGTAAACGCATCAGATAATATACTAGTTTTAAAAACCGAATGAGAATAACGAGGTGGCAATAGGGTAAGTATCTATTCAAATACTATGCACTTTGTTCGAAATTAACAGGCGGTATAGACAACAATAAAATAATATTGTTTACATAACGATTTCTTATATTTAGGCGAACACTACACATGGCCTCATTAATATCTCATCAGGAGTGATATGTTAAATAAGGGCGGCGGAGGTGTTGCCATGTGACATGCAGTCAGATATACCACAAAGAACGTTTCCAGATCGCATGAGGTTTATTCTAAATCAATGGAATACATTCTTATTAGATTAATAGTACGTAACATACTTTTCTTACTATGAGCTTTTTATTAACATCCTTGTGTAAATTACTTCAATGATTTGGAACAGCTTATTGAGACGCATCTCCCAAACTACTCCCCTCCCACTCCATTTTCATGGGTGACTTTAACACCTACACGTAAATACTATGCTTACATACATAGTAACTACTACTGTGTACTGAGATACAGATGAGCCTATTGCCACGCCATCTACTTGCTACCTGTATCTCCCATTGTCGCTGACATATTCGTGGAAGACTTTGAGGAGAAAGTCCTGCTTACTTCTCCCGTAAATCCAATATTCTACAACCGGTGCGTTGAGGACACTTTCACAATTCTACCTTTAGATAAAGTGACTGCATTTTTAGACCATCTTAACTCCATAAATTCTAAAATTCAGTTCACATTGGAGTTAGAGGCAAAAAAACTTTAGCTTTTCTAGATGTGTTAGTAATTTGGAATCCCGACAACAACTTGAGACACTATGTGTATAGAAAAAAGACCATACTAGATACTACTAGCTACTGTGGGTAGATCTTTGTTTCAGACAGTACGAGGGATCTGTGACAGTAAACATCTGACCGCTAAGCTTCAACGTGTCAAGCAAGTTTTCCAAGATAACAAGCTTCGGGTCCCGCGCCTACGTTACAGTGACCAAGTAAAGTCTGCCACAGGCGATCATTTGCCTGATGTACTGCCATATGTCAGAGGTATCACCGACAAGGTTAGCTAAAGCTTGAAGCTTGCTTCCATTAAAACATACTTCAAGCCGTCAAAGATGATTAGTCAGTTTTTAACATCGGTCAAGTGTAATATCCCTCTGCAAGATGCAGGAGTGTACAAGATTGATTGTGAATGTGGTCTTTCGTACATAGGACAAACAAAAAGATCTATAAGAGCCCGCGTAAAATAACATATAGTTGACATGAAGCACCGACGTTTCGGGAAGTCTGCAGTGTGTGAACACATACAAGATCATCTCCGTCACTACATCAGATTTAATAGAAAACAAATCCTCGATAAACAACACCGATTCCTTCCAAGGATAATTCGTGAGGCTATTGAATACAAAAACACTATAATTTCAATAGAGAAGGTGGCTGGGTGCTACCATTTGCTTGGGATCCTATAACTTAGGTTAGGTTTATAATAAAATCAAATCCCAACCCAAGCGTACAACTGCAGAATTTCACGATACTATAAGTTTATACTGCGTAAGTGGAAAAAAACATGAAATTTAATCTGAACGTAGCCGTGGTTAACTACGACATTGGGTAGTCGAACACCTAAGTCCCCCCCCCCCCCCCGTGAAAATGAGTGCTGCAAAGTGTAGGGAATATAAAATAAGTTAATATACGTGATATAACCCGTAAAAAGTGTTTTATTTAAATGTGTTATGTTCGCTTAAACATAAGAAATATTTTTTTTGTTTTATTCGTATGCAGGATAACAGCGTACGGCACTGAACAATATTTATTGTATATTGCAGAAATATTCAAATGTAGTCGTTCCTCTTGTGTAAAAGTTACGGAAATTATGCTTATAATTTGCAGTACATTTTGTCAGGTGCCTATTTTGAAAGAATATATTATAAATGCTTAAAGCAATCATGGTCACGGGAAGGGAAGGACTGAGGTGTTTGACGTCCCGACACTACCTTTAACTTTTAATCATTAATTTTTGGTCCGATCTACACGGAACGAGCTTACAGTATCTTAAATTCTTTCAGTAGTTTCCTTGGGTTTAGGTTTGAATTAATTAATTATGGGATTCCTGGCAAATCGTAGCACCTAGCCAACGGTAGCCCATCTTAGGATGGTTTTTTAATTTTAATACTCTTGCCAATAATTATTGGTAGGAACCGGTGCTATTTTGCAAAGATTTGTGATCTATCAAATCTGATATAAGATTTTATATTAAATCTTTACCTACGCAATTTCCGTTTTTTAAGACATTTTTTTTATATTTTAAATTTCTATTAATTAATGTCATGATCACCCATGAAATCGATGCATTTTTGCTAACGTAGTGGCAGTTTATTGATGTGCTTCTTGAAGAAATCAGCTGGATGGGAGGCAACACATTCTTCAAAGGCATTTTGTATTACCTTTCGGGTATTGTTTTTTTTTTGCCGCATTGCTGCCCCGACGATACCCATATTCCATAATAAATCAAATATTTAACATATCCATGATGATGAAAAAGATTCAAATGCAATGAAAACATTATGTTAATAAATAAACAAAAATGACTAAATTTGAAGAAAAAAAAATCCGTAATATTTTAAAACAAAATTAATTTGAAATAAGAATTCTTAACAAAACAAAAACTAATTTGATTTGAAATGACCAGTACTGCAGAACAGAAATTTCAGATATAAAGACTTATTATAATGGTTGAGACAATCCTGAATATGTTGACATGTTGCAGTCTTCCTGGAGCGTCGCTGCTTCACATAAGCAATATTATGTTCTTTCATACAGTTTTTTTTGCTCTTTTTATTTGTACTAAGTATATAAAAGAGATGATATTCACAATCAACACCTCACAACTGGTTATCTATTGTGGAAGAAAAGTTTTACAAGCAAGTAGATGGTATATATATATATATATATATATATATATATATATATATATATATATATATATATATATATATATATATATATAAGGTAAATTCTCCTGGAGCACACGATCCTGTTTATTTTAAAATTTATACAGTTATAATAGGAAAATTATTTAGTATTACTAGAAGTGTAAACTGCAGAGTAGCGATCTCATTAATTATTGATGCTATAAAATAAACTTACAAAGTACTTATTGTAAAACATTGCCAAACATCCCTTGTAATTTATAGTATTAACGGTCAATTTAGCGATTTATTCAGTAATCGAGTAGTTGAGTGCTAATATATTCAGAAAAGCTTTTAGGTACCGCTGTCAAATGTCGTTTTTTATTCATTATAGCTGATAATAATATTAACGTAATTATTAACGTAACAAATCTAGGCAAAGATCCTTCCCGTTTAGGCAAAGAACTTTGTTAGACGTAAGACAGTTTGGCAAAATACTTAGGTCATAAGTTATGTCAAAAACTTTTTATAAAATTAATGATACACTTTTTGATAATTATTTAGAAATTATATATGAAATGAAAGGTAATTTAATTTACAATAAAATTTTGTTTACATTATTCAAAATGCCTTCCCCTATTTTGAATACATGCCATTAATCGACGCGGGCAATCATCAATCGCAGCACGTACCATATCTATTTCTGCCGCTGCTTTAGCCAAAGATGCTCGGAGCGATTCCAAATTCTGACGACGTTTAGCACAGACTTTCTCCTTCAAACGTTATCATATCTTATAATTCAGTGGGCTTAAATCTGGACTAAAAGAGGGCCAGTCTTCAAGTCCGATGAAGTCAATTCCATGGGCGGTCAACCAGTTTTGCGTGCTTCGTGCCCTATGAGCTGGTGCAGAGTCCTGTTGGAATATCCAATGTCTGTTTTTGAACATTTTTTGTGAAAGAAGTTCTACTATGTTTGTTACGATGGTAGTTTGGTACACTTCGGCACTGGTTTTTACATCTTTTTCACAGAAAAACACCTTTGTTAAGCCTGAATATGAGACTGCAAGCCAAACCGTGAGTGACGAAGGATAATGTGCTCGTTAAACCCTCGGAATACGCGTGCTGGCTTTTTCATTGTTGTGGGAATACACCTTATCATTTTGTTAATTATAACTTTCTTCGATGTTAAAAAATTTTTCATCTGAAAACAAAATTTTGCGGTATTTTTTCCCGTGTAACGCTGTAACAAAGCGCGGGATCTATCCAGCCTATTTTTTATATCAAGTTCAAATATTCGTTATTTATCAGTTGTCGGTATTTTACACGTTGACCAAATTTAAAAATATAGAAATACATAAAAGCGAAACGATTTCTTCATTTCATATTGAAATACTCGTACAACCCTAACGATTAGGTCTCATGTGATCTTCTACTTGTACAAATTTTCCTTATTTACGAAGGTCTAAACAACTAATTGGTCGGCGACAAGATAAGACCAGTTCTAAAATACTGGATTTACCGATGTCACTTTGACGTGTGCCTGAAGCCTTACAGATAAAGTCCGTAAAAGTGACACTAGTATTACGTTCAGACAAAGCGATTATCTTGAGGTGTCAACGCAATCGTAATTGTAATTTATGAATTTTACGAATACGAATTGTTCCGACCAGAACGTAGCGATACGAGGGTGGCACCAACCCTGCTTAACTCAAGACAGAAAAGTGGCCATTACCACTAGTAATTACAATTTATCAAATTTATCCATATATTTAACCTATAAAAATCCACTACTAATAACAGGCGTTCGGACGGTTTGTTGGAAACCGTTGTATTTTATTAATTTGAGTTTTGTTACAAAGAAGATGCTGCCGCCTACTACAATTTCACTCAGTGACTTCTTACGACACGAACGGGACGATAAGAGAAAGTGGATATTCATACACCACCAGTAGGTACATGGGATATAATATGATAATTTAACCAATTAGAATTTAATAAATGTATAAATATCAAACAGCGTGGTAAATTCAAAATGTCGTTATCAGATTTCATAGGGATAACACTCGAACACAAATATGTATTATGTCGCATTCCGCTGACTGCGTATCAATCACCGGCGTTGCAATGCTTTTGCTTTGAACGATGTTTCATGCGGCAGATCGTGTGGCCGAATTATGAAAAACGTATAAGTAATTAGCTAATAAATTTTATATTTAACTAGCTGGATCGATTAGCGTTATTCTGCCCTTTACTGTATGTAGGTGGCGCGATGAAATGAATTTATTTATAAAATTTATAGTCAATTAATAATTATAATCATAAAAAATATTAAGTCGTAGAGCCATGCTGTAGCTATATTATGGTTAAACCAGCAGCACACCAACAACAAACTACCTAAATTTAAAGGAGGCGAAATCTTCGAATGTTTTCAAACAGAAGTTACTTGCCTACCTATATTTACAACAGCTAAATACCTAACCTTAATCATTATCAAATAAAAATAAAAAAACATTATTAAACTTGGACCACCACCTTATAGTTTGAATAAACAACAAAGATATTCGCTTCTTAAGACGACATCCAACAAAGTTATTTATACCCGCACTAAAATTTTTTATTACTAAGTTCATATAGTTTTTGTTCTCCTCAGATGAAGTAAAAAAAAGGTTTTTTTAACTTCATCTGAGTTGTTCTCATGTAAGTAACTATTGTCTTATTAAGAAATAAAGATCATTAAACCGAAACCATAAATAGTCTCCTCGACTGATGAGTGAAATAGCAGCTTAATGTTTCTGTTTCGTTTGGTGAGCTTAGACAACCGGAGACCCTTTTTACTGGAAACGAGGTATTACATCTCAGAGGTGACAACGCATATACGTAAATGTCTATATGTCACCGGATTCAATTGACATCAAGTAGAATGTACTCGTTTTCCAAACTTATTCTATAAAAATACGGATCTGATCTTGCCATAAGGATATTGATCCGGCTTAACAAAGCAATCAATATTTAAGAATGTTTTCCTTATCGCATTTTAGTATTTTGTGCCTAATTCAAACAATATATAAATGTAGGCGGATTAGAGTAGGTACTTGGGCCACCCTAGTCGCACCTTAATCGTGCTTTCCTATTTTTATATATTAACAGAAGTCAAAGTGATCGGCTAAACTATCAAACGTCTGTCTGGGCATTTCATGATATGTCGCATATCATGAAGTGCCCGGACAGATTATCATGAGCCCAATTCTAATAATCGGACTACGCATATATAAATGTATATGCGTAGTCCGATTATTAGAATTGGGCATATATATATATATATATATATATATATATATATATATATATATATATATATATATATATATATATATATATATATATATATATTGTTACAAATAGAAACACAGATTGACTTTTTAAAAAGATTATAATGGCTTTTGTCCAAACAAATATTAACTAACTTAAAAGCTTTAAACAAGATTTAAAATAATGACGCTAGTGTTCGAGCAAGGCTCCCGAACTCCGTGATGACCGATGGCAAAAAGGGGCGAGTGACTTTTTTTTTTGCGCCTGAAGCAATTAAAGGGCTACCCTATACGTAGGGAGGCGGAAAATGCATTACGCATACCACGATAGCCGGTCCATCGTGGTTATGAGGGACTCACATCCTACCGGGGACCCTAAGTGATACCCCCTAAAAACCGCCTTTGGGGACAGGCAACCGGCTGATTAAGCTTTATTGTGCCTTATCGTGAGCGACCCTCTTTTGGGATAAGAGGGCGCAGGCGGCTACGAGCCGCTGAGGGAGTGCCTACGAAGGCAAATTAATTATGAGTAAATAATTTAATTTAATTAGAGTTGGCCTGAGCCGCCAGGAGGCAGTTCAGGTCGTTTGTTAGTTTATAAGGCGGGTCCGAGAGAGAGTTTCTCGGCCTGCGGACTCGATAGCGAGAGGGGGGTGGGGCTGCATAAGTAGCTGCCTCACGAATTAAATGATTTGAGTGCGACTCTGAGGCTTTGAAGAAGTTCTCAGAGAGTTTTTGGAGAAATTGTTGAATTGTGGGGAGCTCTAGGTCCCGATGAAGGTCGGCATTACGGAAAAGGTTTTGAATTATTTGAAGTTCATTAATAATTTTAGGGTCGGCGTGGGCAAAAACGGGGCCCGCGTAGGACATGACTGGTCGTATACAGACCTTATAAGGGGTACGCTTGTTTCTAAGGGACATTTTACTGTGTCGACCCAACATACTGTTGAGCCTACTCAGATAAAAACCTGCGTGACGGGTTACTCTTTTGACGTGCGGCCTGAAAGTGAGCCCTGTGTCTAGAGTGACACCTAAATATTTAGCAGTCGTATTCCAGGGGACAGGGGTCCCTAGCATACGTATTGGTGGAGTGTTTTTGAGACGGCGTCGTTTATAATCGAAGTGAACGGCCGAGCTCTTCTCCGGGTTCACATCGATGCGCCATTTTTTGAACCAAGCTCCTAGGTCATCAACTGACTTTTGAATCTTGTTTCGTATGAAAAGTAGTGAGATACCTTTGCAGTAGATAGCAGTGTCGTCTGCGAAGAGGGAGAGCTGAACACCTTTCGACGGGATGGGAATGTCGTTGGTGAACAGGATGTACAGCAGAGGAGCAAGTACTGAGCCCTGAGGGACACCAGCTTTGATAGTTCGCAGTGAAGATAGCGTGCCTCCGTGTCTAAAACGAAAGATACGATACTTTAAGTAAGAGGCCACGAGACGTACTAGACGATCGAGGAGCCCTATTTTGTAGAGCTTGTAGATAAGGCCTGTATGCCAGGCTCTATCGAAGGCTATAGCTATGTCGAAAAAGACCGCGATGGTCTTATGACGACGAGGATAAAAACCGCTGAGGATATATTCCACAATACGGTGAACCTGTTGGGGGGGCGAGTGACGCCAGCCGCCCTCCTATATAGCCCGGCGCGGCGTCGGCACTCTTGATTCAGGCCCTCTCTTCTAACAATATATATATATATATATATATATATATATATACTGGATGTTTGGTGGGTGGTCCGACAAACTGAAATGGGAGATAGATGGGTTCGTTAGAAGCATATTTTCTTAGTATTTTTTTTATCTCTTACCATTTTTTTTAAATGAATTTTTAACATTTTTTTGTAATTATCCCAATTTTATAGTATTTTGGTTCAATAACTTCTACTATATCTAGTTTTCTACCATTTTTTTTATTTTTCCTAAGAAATATGATATTTTTTAATTAAAAGACTTAGAGCCCAAAAGGCTTAAGAAAAAATACTTACGACACATTAAAAGTGAACAAACGAGAAAAAAAAATTGTAAGCCCTTAAGTTTCCAGCCACTTAAAAAATAAATAAATATGTTGAGTAATTTCAAATGGCCATCAAAAATTTTCTATTTCATCTTCTTTCTATCGGTATATCACATGTTACATAAAACTTTAGATTATCAACAAAATTGTTGATAATCAAATGTGAGGACGGGGTAATTAAAAAATTACAAGCTTCGTAAAAATTGCCAGGGCACCCTAAACTGGTTTTACCCGTGTTAATATTTTTTTATGGTTTCATTCCTGCTCGTGCGGGCCAGGTAGATGTTGTCTCTTTATGGTGGTACAGGCGAAATTACGACGCGCGGATCAGCTACCTGCTTCTGTGACCGAACCGAAAAAACCGAGCGAAAAATACCGAGAAAGTATTTTTCGCTCGGTTTTTTTTTAATTCGTGTGTTTTGGAAATTATATTGAGATACAAATTACATACTGATGAAATACGAATAATATTTTTTGATCGTAGCAACATAATAGAAAAAACTGAACTGGTTATTTGATTAAAAATCATGAGCGCAATTAGTTTAATTTAAATTTTCGTGTTTTTAAAAAGTACTAAAAAAAAAGGGCTCGAAAAAGTAGATTTTCTCAAAAAAGAAAGGAACTTGAAAAAAATTTTTAAAAAAGTCGGTCGGCCGGTCTGGGCTCGAACCATGGTATTACGATTTTATGACTGCCCAATATACCAATTAAGCTATTTATAATCATTAATAAACTGTCAAAATTTACCTTCTTATTCTAACGATATTATAGCAGTTTTTCATTGCTTAAAAACACGGACAAAAAGACATTTTCAAAAATAAATCCTAGCTGGATCGATTTATTGCCCCCGAAACTCCCTGCACACAAAATTTTATGAAAATCGTTGGAGCCGTTTCCGAGATTCCGATTATATATTTATATATATATATACAAGAATTGCTCATTTAAAGGTATAGGATAAATATATATATGTATATATATATATATATATATATATATATATATATATATATATATATATATATATTATTGATAGTGTATTCATATGGTGATATACTATTCAACATTCTACTAGATTCTAAGTTTAGCACATTCTAATAGATCCTAAGGCTTAAGGGAGCTTGATTGATTATGTTTCAATCATTGGCAGCTTTTCACATTTTTGGTTGGATATTTTATTTGCCTAACATGCAAGTTCCTTCAAAGTTTTCCTTCTTAGTCGAATAATCAGAACTATAAATATGTCAGCAATGATTTTCGTGTTTCCCCAAGACACTACTGTAATTCAGAATAGAGATTTCATCCATCCATTACAGCCTATAAAAGTCCACCGTTAAACAGGGGTCCCCCCCCCCTCGGACAGCGGGTAGATAGTTCAATAACGGCTAATAAGGCGACATGATGATTGGTGACAATACCAAACCATAAACCGTTATAATCATCATCCTCACGTTCATTGTCTTTCCCTCTTTTAATTAGCTCGCGGCCTTATAGGCCGCGTGCCCTCAGTCAGACAAAGCTGTAAGAGTTGCATAGACTAACAGCGAAAACATCTCGAAAATAGATAGGCCTCCCCCAGAGATTGCCTTATTGAGGGATTTTGCCATAGTTGACTGGCTTGGTAGACGAGACGGTAACTGTGGTTATTTAGTTAAATTTTAAGTTGCTATCAGGAAGAGACTACTACCCATTTCCTGTTAAAGTTTCCCTCCGTTGCCTGTTACAACACCGACGGATCGATATGGGGTAGTGAATACTCTCACACCGAATGAATGGGAAATTATATATTTTTCATCACTAAGGTCTCCCTAAATGGAATGTTTGATTACCTTTGGAATCCATTTGACCACCAAATACCGTGATGTCTGCGGGGTAGAGAGCAAGCTGTATAACTGTAAACTGTAAGGCATTACTATACAAGTACCTTAGACCTCAGAGATGACAATGAATTGATCACACCTTTCCCGATTGAGTCAATTACGTGCAACCACAATAAAATAGAAGTGAAACTAAACCATGTTAAACTTTTTAACTTTACCTACGTACGTTAAAAATTACAACAGCCTTTATGTACATCATTCATCAGCAACAAGGAGTGTCGTAAGGTCAGGATTGTGTTTGTGTTTAAGTGGTTGTGTTGTATTTTATTAAAAAGTCTGAATTCAGTTTATTTCCTTTGTATCTGAATTTTATCTAAATTATTTATAAAATTGATGCACTTTGCACCCTATCTTCATTTTCTGATCGACCTGGACGTAGACTGGTAGAAAATTCCATGTGGTATTTAGTCCTTCTTTATGTACACGCTTGTACGCAAATAAGTCTTCAATAAATAAACCAACTAAAGTAGAGTTGCAGTAGTTTTTTTTTTTATAGAAGAGGGAGCAAACGAGCATGCGGTTCACCTGATGTTAAGTGATTACCGCCGCCCATGATCAACCGCAACACCAGGGGAATAACAGGTGCGTTGCCGACCCTTTAGAAAGGAGTAAGCTCTTTTCTTGAAGTCCCCAGGTCGTATCGCTCCGGAAAAATCGCCAGTGGTAAACTATTCCACAGAGAGGTTGTACGCGGAAGAAAACTCCTTTTGAAACGTACAGTGGTGGACCGCCAAGCATCCAGATGGTGTGGATGGTATCGGGACGTTTGCCGCGTAGTGCGTTCACGAAATTTGGCGGCTGGGATTAATCCGAACAATTCCTCAGAGCACTCTCCATGGTATATGCGAAAGAAAATGCAAAGGGATGCAACATCTCTTCGCAATGCCAGTGAATCGAGCCGATCGGAAAGCACTCGGTTGTCGACGATTCGAGCCGCTCTGCGCTGGATGCGGTCAAGTGGAAGGAGCTGGTACTGGGGAGCCCCAGCCCAGAGATGGGAACAGTATTCCATGTGCGGCCGAACCTGCGCCTTGTAAAGTTGTACGCGGTGTGCCGGCATGAAATACTGTCCCGCTCTGCTGAGCACGCCAAGCTTTTTAGAGGCCAATTTGGCCTTCCCTTCCAAGTGACCACGAAACTGCACGTCACTCGATATGTCGACCCCGAGGATTCCGATACTGGCTGAGGCAACAAGGGGAGTGCCTTGAAACTGAGGGGATACGACAAAGGGGTTCTTTTTAGCGGTTAACGCGTAAACTTGTGTCTTCTGGGGGTTAAACTGGACTAGATTTAGTCGCCCCCAATCCGAGACTCTGTTCAGCAAAGACTCGACTTCAGACACAAGTTTGTTCCGGCACTCGGAGACGTTTTCCCGAGAAATATTGGCTGGACCGGTGTAAAGAGCATCACCAGTGCTGTCATCTGCATAGCAATGAATGTTACGGGTTTGCAACATATCATTGATATGCAGAAGAAACAGCGTTGGCGATAGCACGCAGCCCTGTAGAACACCAGCATTAATAGGCTTGCAATCGGAGCTTGCACCGTCAACAACGTATTGAACAATTCATTAAACACTTCAATATAGAAATCTAGTCGTAGTTGCAACTTATATGCAATTCTTTTATTTGAATCGTGGTAGAGCCACGCCGTGGTTATATTATAGTTGTAGCACGAATGGGTCGGTTTGAACCGGGGAAGGTCGACGCTCACACTGAAAACTGGCGTAAAATAGCAGTTTAATACTGCTGTGTTTTATATGGTGAGTGTAGAGGTCCGGAGACTATTTCTAACTGGAAACGAAGCATTCCATCTTAATCCTAAGGAGTGACACAACCCATCTGCGTTTTGATTCTTAATTGAGGATAAATGTGGACATCTATGGGACAAAGCATCCACTTACCATCAGGTGGACTGTGTGCTCGTATGTCACACTTATTCTATAAAAAATACAGTTGTGGTAAAAATTAAGGGAAAATACACTTAATATATGAAAAACTTATCCATACCTCAGGCTTTGCGTTACAACCATTAATGTTACTATACAATATGACCTTAATATTTATACATATAAAGATATATAAAAACTTACAACACATGAAACTGTTTTGACAGTTCATTCTTTTTCTCATTGAAAATTGTACAAAGCTTAACTGAAATCTACCTTAAGTGTTTAGGAATTAGCTTTATAATTGTCAATACACTAGTCTTGCTTAAAACTGAAAGGAAACCTTCCCAAATCTATTGTAATTCTATTTGCTTCGTTTTTGATCTGCCAAAACTGACTAGCAAATTTGATTTAAATGTTGTCTATTACATACGGGTGCTCGGGTGTTGCGTAAGGGTGCTCTTGATGATGACGCTATGAGTTGAGATATAGGTTATAGACTTAAATGAAATATACAATTAATTTTTTTTTATTTGCACATCAGTCTGTCGATTTAAAATATGTCATTTTAAGTTGATTAGACAAGTCGTTGATTAAAATTACTTTTACGAATTTTAATGCGTTTAATATATTTGATTTTTAATTTCCGACGTATTAATCAACGTGTAGTGGTCGCTTAAATAATATAAGAAGTCATAGTGACAACTTGGTTAGACCATGAAGCGATGCATGTCTCGTCATCGCATCGCTTTGCAGGCGAGGGCTATCTATATACCGTACCAGACGCACTTATACCTACGTCCGTTACTGGTTTAAGGACTTAATATCTCTAGATAAAACAATGCTTATAATTAATTTAAAGTAATATTAATTGTTATAGATATAAAAACTCTGTATGTAAAAATCATACAAAGACAGATTAAGAACAGTGTGGATGTCTCGCAAGGTTCACAAAATTATAGTGAGAAAAAACTTACAGTCCACCTGATGGTAAGTTTTACTGCAAACAATTTATAACATATAGCATGGTTCTACCACGATAAATTCAAATTATATACTCCATAAATAAAAAATCAATTACAATACTATTATTATTATATTATTATTATTTAAAAAATATTTATATGATTCATATAAATACGTAGTGGTCAAGATAATGGAATAATACAGCCAAAAGTAATTCCAGCTAGTGTCTACGGCTGAATATTGCAGTTAAATTAATTTGTAGCTGAATTTGAAAAAGGAATTTTCTCATTTCCGTAAAATTCCGGAAAATTTTCTCATTTCCGTAATTGTTGTACGTATTTTCGCGTTATCTTCGTCACTTGTGAATATATTTTGATGATGCTTTTTATTTATTTTTTTATACTTTAATTGATGGAATATGAAGGGAAAATTCACAAAAGAATTCAATTTATTTTGGAAAAAATGGGAATTAAATTTCATTTCCAATGTAACTATCGAGACGACATTCTAGTTTGTACCTTGAGCTTATGATATTCTTGAATTCAATAAAAGGACATAAAAATAAACTTTTAATGTAAAGTGAAACTGATTTGAAACAAGTATAAATAATTAAATAATTTCCACTTTATAGCATCTGAAAATAGTCTTTTTTAGTTTTTGAAATCATATTTTTCTTTTTTTTTTAGTTTTTGCTATTCACGCTATTCTTTGAAACAAAACACCTAAGATTTTTATGTGTTTTTTTTCAATAATTTCTTATATCACGAATATTCAACGTTAAATAAATGCAATCTCACGGATTTCTTCGCAATTAACTTATTTGAGTTGTTTTGAGATAGTTCGCAAAATAAGATTTTCTTATTTATGTAGTGACGTATTCAGATGTATATCTGCGTTTCAAAATCTAAATAAAAATCTACTCCCATACTACTGTTAAAATCTAAAGTGAGGATGCACCTAGGTTCAGACGGCTACTACTAGGTGCAGGTGCGTTATCTATCTCGTGGTTAGTTAAACTTATGTATTATATAACATATAAATTAGATAAAAGTCTGCGGTTTTACCGCACCCTCACTTACTATCGCTGATATATATTGATACGCATTTCTATATTTAAATTTTTTTGTAGTACAAGGGTGACAAACGAGCACACAATCCACCTGATGATCTGTAAGTGGTTGCTGCGGCCCATAGACATCTACATCTATCCTCGACTACGAATCAAAATGCAGATGCGTTGTCACCCGTGAGGACTAAGATGTTATGCCTCAATTTCAGTAAAATGGGTCTGCGGTTCTCTACACTCACCATACGAAACACAGCAACGTTGAGCTGCTATTTCACGCCGGTATTCTGTGAGAGCGTGGTCCTTCCCCGGTCGAGCCGATCCATTCGTGCTACAACTATTTTACTAATATAGCTGCAGCATGGCTCTACCACGTTAAATCCAACATTACACCCAATTTTAACCAACCGCAATCGGCTGCACTGCTTTACTTTACTTTTTGTAACCTAGGGGATTGCGCACTTTATAACATATATATGGGACTAGACTTTTAGTAATATGACTTCAAACGATGCTCTATAAATCATCATCATCACATCGCAGTCAGTAATTCTGAGAAGTTTTAGGTACATTATCTGTCAAAAATGTAAAAAAAGAATTGTCTCATAGGAGAATATTTGCAATACGTACGGATATAACAACTTAAAATTGAATTTGGCAGGCGTCTTTTCAAACGTATTTTATATTAAGGTGAGTTGTTATCACAAAGATGTTGCAAGCCTTCCCATTCATTTACTTCTGTGACCTCTTACTCTCACGAGTTGACCGGGTGGTGTGTTCATTTACAACGTGACTACACGACGAAAGAAAGATGTTTTACTGTCTATGCAGATTGTTATATAATTCAATATTTTTATGTTTATATTTTTTTTTAATTAACTGAGAGCAACCAGATGTCTGGCCTTAGTTGCGGCGTCAGGGAATCTCCACCGATTTATACAAAACATCCAGCAATAATACGGAAAAGATAATCAATAATTGTTCTGCTTCCTTTCACGTATTCCGTCGAATGTATTATTTTCGTGCAGCAGTATGTAACAGTAATTACGAGCGGTTTCAATAAAAAACGTTAACATACTCGATCCAGCGGGAAGCCACAGGGAAATAAAAAATGTATAGTCATATTTATTTCATACTCTCCGCGTCAGTGCCTGCACCGCAACTAAACTACAGCTGCATCTGGTTCTGCTCGTATGCCTCAGTTATATTGTAACTAATTAATATTGTTTGTTTACAGTGTTTCAATAATTTGTATATTTTAGTCTATTATATAATTTGCGGAATAAATAATTGTCGGCATTCTTTAGTATATTATTATTTTTTATCTGATTATCCGTGTAGTGGCACTATAAGAATATCCACTACCCCATATCGTCCCGTGGGTGTCGTAAGAGGTGACAGAGGGCAACTGAAACGGGAGATAGGCAGCACCACCTTCCTGATAACCTGCAAAGTAGGGTAATTATAGCAAAATTCTCCCAATGAGGCAACCTAATGGGGGAGACCTATGTCCAATATAAATTGGAATGCTGTTTCATTTATTTCTATCTATATTCTATCATGTTAGATAGATAAATAAGATAAAAGACCAAAAAGACTTTAAGGTGTTCGGTAGATGTCAGTTTACCACCTCTTAGTATATTATGCTCTAGGTTAAGTTCAAATTTCAGTGACGGAAGACAACATGAAAGTGATAGATATTTGGGCATTGCGGTTGTATCTTACAATGGAGGAGACCCATGTCAAGAAATATAAGAGCAATTCAAAACTTTAGTCTATCTTAAAGAAAACTTTAAAGAAATAAATATATTATCTTTAGCATCTCAGTGTATTTACGAAGTTGTATGTTTGTTTTAATTAATAGTGATATATACATTCATTCAATGCTAGAAAAAAGCACAAGTTAGTAACACCTGTTAGTCGACTCCAAAGAGTCAGCTTTTACAACAAATTCCACAAAATATACTAGAAATATCAATCAAAAATTTGAAATATTAATAATGTGAAACTCTTTAGCGTTATATCAACACTAAAGAGTACATGTTTGATAATGAATCCTGGGAATCAGGTGATCATAACCATGCCTTTCTAAATGTTTTCATATTTAATTGTACAACGTATTCTATTGTAAAGGGTTTCTGCCGGTTCCTTACAGGACCAATTTTTTTTCATAGCTAGTGGTAAATGCATATTATAAGTATTCTTGTAATCTATGTTGAATAAAAAATAATCTATCCTATTATATTCTATACACATCTTAGGGATAGATCAATGTGACAATAGTATCCGTCAAAGATACTGGTATTTTAAATTACTTTAATGCTATTCGAGGTAGCAGGTAAAATATTAACATAAAAATTCACGAACTCTTCACGTGTTCCTGACTACTGCAGCTGCCTTCTACTCTTTAAAAGTAAGTTTTAACTAGTTGCAACTTTTCTTATGATTTTGTCGATTTGGTGTGGAAATAACTAAGTTTGAACTTCCAAGTAAAACTTTGCTTGAGTCTGTTTCCGAAGTTTGATAGTTGAGTAAGATTATTTTACCATCTTATTCTTATTGTTCTAAGCCTTAGCTACTATTTTCATCTTGCGTAATTTTATGACTCAAGTTATTACAGGTAAAAACGCAATTGTAGTCTAAAGTCCTTCTTCATATGAAAGTCTACGTACTGCAAAAGCCTCTTACTATTAGGTAGGCTTTATTTCACTTTTATAAAAATAACCTGCTTGAAAACACCAAACTCGTCATAATTAAAATGGTAACGTATGCACTAAATGAACGCACTACAAAACAGGCGAGACGTGAACTAATTAGAAGTCAAAAGGTTTTGTAACCAGATCACGTATTAACTCACGTTTTGCCCATGAGTCCTGCTCACCCTCACTCACGATTTAATATATTTTTTCCCGTAATGTAATTTTGATATGTTACGCAGTATTTCGAATACTAATTACAGTTATCAAGATTTATTCACGAAGTCTATTTATACTTTTTAACCAAGTTCAAGAACAAGAGGGTTCTGTAAATGTTTTTTTATGAATGCACACAGCTTGCATTTCGAATTCCATATAGAAGAGAGTAGAGTAATTTATATTAAATTTTGATTATTACATTACTTAAAGTATTTTTTTTATTTACCACTGGTTCGGGAATCGGGGTCATACTTCTTTTGACATAATAAATTTTTACAATAATTTTGTACAATTTTATACGAATTGTAATAGAACCAGCGTTATTGCGATTACTTCATTTCATTCATGTATTCCTTAAAGTAGTAAAGTAAAGTTACAGCCTATATACGTCCCACTGCTGGGCTCAGGCCTCCCCTCATTTCTGAGAGGGTTTAGGGCAAGGAAGTGTCCGCCGCGCTGCCCAAATGCGTGTTGACGAACTTCACATGTCTTCGAAATATTTTTTTTTCTTATTCCTCAGACATGCAGGTTTCCTCACGATGTTTTCCTTCACCGCCGAGCACGTGGTGAATCAGCACTTAAAATCGCAATTAACAATTTCATTGGTGCCGGCGGGGATCGAACCCGGGTTACTCGCGTTCTGTTATATTTACAGCGAGCGTTAACCACTGAGCTACCACGGCTCATGTATTCCTTGATATCATAATAACAACAAAGTAAACTATTTAGTTCGAATACGTGATCTTATCTATTTGTCTGAGTGAGTTTATCTATTACAATGGAATGGAGACTCGCCTAGGCTCTGGTTGTTCGTCAGTATAAGGGAGAGGGAATTGTTTCATACAATTTCTACCCACAGCAGGAGTGTTAATATTTTGGGTGCCTAATCTTACCGCACCAATAATACAACTGCCTTATGGCTCTACCATGTTCAAATTCCTCATGTGGCTAAGGTCCCCTTCTAATCCTTATAGGGATGTATTTCGGAGATGGCTCAGGCATTATAAGTATCATAGTTGGTAATTTGCACCTAACCTTTCTACTAAGCTGTCAAAAAATCACAATTTTTGACAGCTTAGTAGAACATCGTCTAAGTGTCTGAATAAGCATTGGGGGCCGTAGGTATAAATCTTGCACGAAACAAGTATTTTTACGGCCTACAATAACAACTCATTTTTCGGGTGAATTGTTCAATTTTCTATCATTCATTACAGCCAATCAAAAGTCCACTGCTGCATATTTTACTAATCTATATCTTGCCGCATTATGGAAATATTGGCAAGCATAGTTTCTGAGCTGAGCTTCTGAGCTGCTTGGTAAACAGGACGGCAACCTCAGTTTTTCACTACTTTGAGTTGCTGTCAAGAAGTTATTGCTTATCACCTGTTTCAGTTTCCATCTGTTGCCTTTTACGACACACAACACATAAACACTCACGCCTGTCAGTCAGAGGGGTAGGCAGAGACTACAGACTTCCATTTATTACGATCCTGACATACCACTCTTGCCTCCTCCACATCCATATACCTACGCATACACGTTCATCGGTTAAGGGTACTCTTAATTTGGCACATTTTTAATATATCGCCAATTTTGTCGACAAACTTTCGCCTAGGACGTCCCTTTCCGACTCTTCCATCCACTTCTGCAACATATACTTGCTTTGACAGTTTTCCTCATTCATTCTTTCTACATACATGACCATACCACCGTAGCATTCGTTTCTTAGTCCTGATCACAGCATCATCTTGCAAACCTCACTCCTATTTTATCATACAGTTTCTCACACTGTCACTCAGAGTTAGTCCTAACATACTCCTTAGCGACCGCATTTCTGCTGCATTTATTCTACTCTCGTGCTTCTTCTGCCCCACCCAACTTTCACTACCATACGTTAAAGTAGGGATTAACACAGCATTGCAAATTACCATACGTGTTTTTGACACATTCTGACTTTTACAATAGAGTGTGGAGCCCATTTACTTTATTTCCTGCGATCACTCGTCATTCTATATCCTTATCATATCTCCCATCCCTGCTGAATATACATCCCAAATCCCAAATATAAAAACTCATCTACTTGCTCGACCATCTCCCCTTCTAGTTTTATTTCAGATAACGTTTTAGTTTCTTCTTTTTCAAAAACCATAGCTTTCGTCTTATTTGCATTCACTTTTATTCCTCTTTTTTATGACAGCTGCAACATTATATGGAGTAGCAGATTCTATTACGCTGCCACGACCTAGCTTGAGTTTTTACGGTTTGTTAAACGCCACCAACATCAGAACAAATTCTTACTTTTTTAAATAAAATGTTTTTATTTTATTTTATTATTTTTTTATACGTGGTAGAACCACGTCGCAGCCGTTTTATGGCTGCAGCACGAATGGGTCGGCTCCATCGGGGTAGCGCTACGTTCTCAATCTGTAGTAGTATGCTACTTGCGTAATATTATATATTACGCCACCAGTGAGGAAAGTATGAAATTGCAACCAGCGTGGTATTGTAACCCCCTATTGTGCATACTATTTTTATCATACCTTGATTATTAATTTTTTTTTAAATAACTATATGGCCCCTGGTATTGTGATAACGTCACAATAATTCTGCCAATGTCCGGTCTTCGGTCTGACACACCTTGTCTTGAGGCTTTCCGGTGGAAAAGGAGTTAGTGGAATTATTAAAATGTATCATGACATATAATTCTGACGTTTAAAAACAATAGAGCTAGAAATTTGGCGCATGCGTACTAAATTAATAAGTCATTGAATCGGGAGGCAATGTGGTACTTTTTTCCGTGAAAGTAGGATCTAAATCTGAACATTCCATCAAGGTATGAGAAAAAATATGTTCAGCTTATTTCATTAATTATTTTGTTTTGCTCTGTTGTTGTTTTAATTACTAAATACGGCGTAGTCTAGATTTAATATAATCATTACACATCAATGCACAGCAATCGATTTTTATATTTGTAGAATACACACGTGTTTTATATTTGTAGTTAGAAAATGTAAAGATTTTATAAGATATTATCTCTGAATACCAGTCATTATGGATTGTATTCAGAGACTTCCTCCTAAGACACGGAAATTCTTCTTAGAAAAGTAGTTTCTAAATATAAGTTTTGATGGTTTAAAGAGTTGTGGGTGGGTGCGGTCACATGCGACCGCTCGGGATTTGACGGACACATGCGACCGCGTGGGAATTTTAAGGGGACTGAGGAGTTAAATGCTATTCTGACTGCGGATTTACTACGTGAAGGGAAACATCGTGAGGAAACCTGCATGTCTGAGTAATAAGAAAAAAAATTCGAAGGCATGAGGAGTTTGCCAACACGCATTGGGGCAGCGTGAACCTTTTTAGAAACGAGAGGAAACCTGTGCCCAGCAGTGGGACATATATAGGCTGTAACAAATTTATTCGGCCGATTGACTTAAAAATTTTCTCTTGTATCAAGGACCGATGATAACACAATAATTTCATAGCTTTATCCTAGTATACCGAACAGCAGCAGTAAAAAGTGTCTCCAGTCTCTCTTCAATCAATACGTGGAACACAGCACCATTATATTACTATTTTACGTTGGTATTTTGTAAATGTGTTCGTCCCCGTCTTGTTTCCTATATGCACGAAATATTACATTCCATACTACGGTACGTTTCGTGTGCAGGAACACTTTTTATTAAAAACTACACGTTTGATAACGCAGAGCCGAGTTCTGCTGCATTTACACTACGTAAGATTAGATAGTTGCGATTAGACTGATGCGAAAACTGCTCGCTTATTGTATTGTGTTTCCATAGCGTTACGTACTTTAGTATTTTATTATAGAGAACGGCAGCGTACATCAAATTGATTTTTGCATTTATAACTTGGGAACACAAGTGTCTCTATAGGAACGATTTAAAGAGTTTGGAATATTAACTGTTGCTTTACAATACATCTAGTCCAATATATCATTTGTAGGAAAAATATTTATATTATGTACAGTAAAATTAAACTTGTTGTGTTAATTTATGGCACATACTTGATTACCTGAAGTTGGTATTAAGACATAATTCCGGTATTTAGAGATAATCTTGAGCTTAAATTCAAATTATATCTAAACATTTTTGATTTTTTTATGTTAGGCTTGTGAACCAACCCAGCTTTTCTTGGGTACAATCTGTAAATGCGGCGTAGTAAAGATTTAAGACAATCATCATGTATCAATGCATGGCAATAGATTTTTATATTTGTATAAAAAAAAACACGTTGAAAATGTGAAGATTTATTATAACATATTATCTGAATACCAGCCACTATGGAATTATGATAGTGATTTATTGAATTAAATTCCCATATAAATTTTTATCTTTCGAAAGGTAATGAGACTGTTTAAATTAAAAAAAAACGCATGCTATTCACAATTACATTTTCACAACACAGTCAATGTTCAAGAAGTAAGTAATCCCGTGAGATTAGATCATAATATATCTACGTACGTACGTATAATACAAGACATGTGTCACTTTTGAAGCAAAGCTTAAAGATGTGCTACCCTCCGGAGGTGTGTTGTCTTTAAGCTAGGTAAGACTCATTATTTTACTCCGTAGGTGTTATTGCTGTATTTTATACCACTCATTGAGGGGAAATGGGATTCAACATATATCATTTATTAGAGCCTTTCAAAAGTTCACTGCTAAAAATGCTACTTTCATAAATTACCTCCTAGGTGGGGTGAGCATAATTTTTATAGCTACCACGCTTGAATGGCGGCGTTTCATCCGCAGTTTTTTCGCACGTTATCACTTAATACACCTGCTGAATAGTAATATGACCTGGTCACTTTAACAACTGCTAACACCAGAAGTGCTGATAATTTATTTTTTTATTTAAAAAAAGGATGCAAACGAGCAGCCACATGACTGATATCAAATGTCGAACATCGCTCACAAACAAATGCAACATCTGGAGAATTGCAGGTGCGTAAAGTTGTATTTAAACATAATGTTTCCTCCAGTTAAGATTTAAACCTGCATTAAGCAAAAAGCCATGTGGTTTTAAATTTGATGTACTGCTTAACTCTAAATCCTGTACCTCCCTGCTCATTACAAAATTGAAAATCTAGCTACTAGAAAATCACTACGACAGCAAGAAGTCCCTTGAGCCATTTATCACACGAGATTATCAGCTGTCGGCTTTTAGTCGGATTGCTAACATCTGTACCTTCACTGCGTTACATTTGTATTATTTTTATATTCTCATTACTCTAGGGAATAATACCGGTTAATATCTCTAGATACTAGCGATCCACCGCTGCTTCGCCTGGGTGGATTTATTAATGTGACGATATTTATATTTAAGGTAATTACCATTATCATTTACAGATACCATTTAAAGTGGCAAAATCCCCCCTATCGGGGAGTCCTCGACTCAAGACGATCGGAATACGACTTGCATCATTTGGCGATAGGTCTTTGGCAGGTGAGTGGTAACCAACCCTCGGCCGGGCCTCTCACTACAGGACCAACCTACCACCAATATAGTGCTGCTTGCTTAGCACTACCCAGGGGATGCGTGTAGGGAGTCAGAATTTAAGTAATTTCTACGGACGCCAGTAGCTTCATCCCGAAAGCAAAGGATTTTTGTGGGCTACAATATATAATAATATCACTCTTCAAATTGATGTCTATCTGTTCGTGAAGTTTTGTGAACTCAGTTCAGCCATTCTTTAAATAAGTCCAGACAGACAGATAACCAATAAATTTAAATATGCAAATAATATGAGCTGAGCTCTAGAACAGGCAGGTGTTAACAAGATGAAAAATAGTACTACCATTTGAAAGCTTCAACATCATCATTACGGCCCTTCACAAGTCCACTGCTGAACATAGGCCTCCCCCAAGTAATGCCACAAAGCACGGTCCTGAGCCACCTGCCTCCATCGACTTACCAGGTCGTCACTCCATCCAGCGGGAGGTCGCCCTACACTACGCCTACCGGTACAAGGCTGCCACTCGAGTACCTTTCTTCCCCATCGGTTATCGGTTCTTCGAGCTATATGGCCGGCCCATTGCCACTTCAGCTTACTAATCCGTTAGGCTATGTCTGTCACTCTGGTTTTACTGCGGATATCCCCATTTCTGAGTCTATCACGCAGAGAAACTCCGAGCATAGCCCTCTCCATAGCTCGCTGAGCGACCTTGAGCGTCCTCATACGGTTAGCAGTGAAGGACCATGTCTGAGATCCATATGTCATCACTGGCAACACGCAATGGTTGTACAATCTAGTTTTCAGAGATTGAGGTATACCTGACGAGAAGATGTGCCGTAATTTTCCGAACGCTGCCCAGCCGAGTTGAATCCGTCGATTGACCTCTCGGTCGAAGTTGGACTTACCTAGTCGGACTATTTGTCCCAGGTAAACGTATTCGTCAACAACTTCGAGCACAGTGCTCCCAACAACTACCGGCATAGGTGTGACATTGACATTAAACATGATCTTTGATTTGTCCATGTTCATCTTAAGTCCTATCCGTTGGGAGACACCATTGGGGTCATTGAGCATAGTGCTTAGGTTCTCCAGCGATTCTGCCATAAGGACTATATCGTCGGCAAATCGAAGGTGAGTAATGTACTCGCCATTGCTGTTAATACCGTATCATTTCCAGCCCAGTAGCTTAAAAACGTCTTCCAACGCAGCGGTGAAGAGTTTTGGGGATACAACGTCACCCTGTCTTACATGTCTATACAGTTGGATAGGTTTAGAACTCTGGTTCTTTACACGGATAGCCATCGTAGCCCTACTGTACAAACACATCAGCACTTCGATATACCGATAGTAAACTTGACACCGCTGAAGGGACTGTAGCACCGCCCAAATTTCGAAGGAATCAAAGGCTTTCTCATAGTGCACATACGCCAGGCAAAGTGGCAGATTGTACTCTTTGGTCTTCTGTACAATCTGCCACAGGGTATGTCCACCAGACCGAAAAGGCTTCAGACCACATGTCTATGTTACTGAAGCCTTTTCGGAAACCGGCTTGTTCGGGAGGCTGGAAGTCGTCGAGTCTGCGTGCGAGAGGATTCGTAACGACTCTCGAAAATATCAAGTAGACGCGGCTCAGAAGGGAAATCGGTCTGTAGTTCTTCAAGAGAGCGTTGTCGCCTTTCTTAAAGAACAAGACCACCGCACTTCTGCTCCACGCCTCCGGGGTAGTGCCATCATGGAGGACGGAATTCAATAACTTCTGAAGGACTTCAAGACCTGTAGGTGTTCCACCCGCTTTCAGAAGCTCCGCTGTAATTCCATCCTCGTCTGGGGCCCTGACGTTTTTAAGGTGCTGGAAAGCCATTCTAATTTCACTCAGACTGACGTCCGGGATATCATCGGAATAGTGTCAGATAAGACTTGCTCTGGGATCGTTACTCACACTTGTGGCTCCAACGATGATGTGTACAGTTGCCCATAGAACCTCTCAATCTCACTCAAAATCTCAAGTGTCTTGGAAACGATGCTGCTACATTCAGTCTTCAGCTTTGACAGTTGGCTCTTTCTGGCAGATAGATCTCTGACAACGACTTTGAAGCCCTGGTTCCGCATGATCGCTTCTTTAATACGAGCAGTATTAAAGTTGCGTAAGTCTCGCCGCATGCATTTGGAGATCTGTCTGTTCAGTTACCTGTATACTGTCAAATCCGTTGACGATTGCAGCCTCATCTCCCGTCTAACAGCCATGAAATTAAGAGTGTGATCGGAGACTTTTTGTGCTCTTCTGCGCCAGGTCTTGCAAAACTTAGCTCCGATCGCATGGACAGTTTCCACGAGCTTGTCATTCATATCGTCCACTGCATTGCAATCTTCTAGGCACTAAAAGGTTTCGTAACTCGAGCTTAAAGGTTTCGGGATTCTGGATTAGAGCACGAGGGGGACGGAGCGTTGACTTCATTAGACGAGACCTCTCCAACTTAACGTTTAGGTTCAATGTACCTCTAGCCATTCGGTAATCGCTGCCAGTTTTCACCCTTGCGATCACTGAGATATCACTGAATGGTTAGCGTCTGGTCGTGATAATGAAGTCAATCCCGTTTTTTGTCGAACCATCGGGGCTCGACCAGGTCCAATTTCTGTGGGGCCGCTTCTGGAAGAAAGAGTTCATCATAAAAAGTCCCTTTTTCTCCATGAAGTCGGCCAGCTGCTGTCCCTTGGGTTCCTTTGCCCTATCCCAAATTTCCCTACCTTCAGCTCACCGTTCATTTGCGTTTAAGTCTCCCATTAACACCGTATAGTGAGTTTTGGAGGAATGCATGGCTTTAGAAATGTCCTCATACATTTCCTCGTCACCATGGGATGGGATGATGAGGAAATGTATACCTCATCGGGATGTTCCGACGTTGGCGCGTAAACCTGTGTGACCTTCAGCGAATACCGTTTTGTGATTCTGAGTATCAGGTACGCGGCCCTCGTCGACACACTGCCAATCTTAACAACGTTATGTACGAGAGACTTGTGGACGATAAATCCGATACCTCCTTGGGACAGATGGTCGCCCTCCCGGTGATAGAACAAGTTGCCGGACTCGAGGATTACCGTGTTCTCCCCCTCTCTTCGGACCTCGGATAACCCAATAATATGCCAGCGCAACTTGTCTACCTCTTCTTCCAACTCCAGTATCTTCTCGTCGGTCCTCAGGGTACGTGCGTTTTATGTTGCCAGGTCGAGTCGTCGTAGGTGGCAACCAACCTCCACCGGAGATTCTTAGCACCCCCTGCCCGCCGTTACCACGGTCGCCACCATCGCCAGGAATAGCGGGGCCGTCGGGGACTGAGGGCCGTCTATTTGTGTAATTCTTCATTGGGGTATATTGCCATAGTTGCCATGCTTGGCGAGCGGGTTGGAAACCGCATTTTTTTGTTGTATAGTTGCCGTTATCAGGAAGATGCTGCTGCCCATATCCTGCCTGTTGCCATCTGTCACCTTTTATGACACTCACGGGAAGATATGGGGTAGTGGATATTCTTAACCGCCACTACACGGCGCGAATATTGAAAGCTTACATACAAACAATTCAAAGCCGTAAAATTTCGGCTTTGAATTGTTCATATTTTAATCGCTCAATCTAAGACCTGAATTTTGGTAGAATAAATAAAAATAAGGTTTTGTATTACTTTCACTATAACTGTTGGTTTTTGACTGAAAAAAAAGAAAAAAAAGTTATATATTTATAACCTCGCATACTTTAAGTGTATTTCAAATTATCATTACAAACTAAACATGATGTCAATATTCAATTGAAAGGCTTGTGACATATTTTCAAAATAACAAGGCAGGGTCAGTCGTGTAAGCAAGATTTTCGACGCCAAATATCGAAGCAAGGGTCAATAAAAAAGGATCCTCCTTGACATAA
The DNA here is from genome assembly GCA_036936625.1 of Parnassius smintheus behrii. NCBI lineage: Eukaryota > Metazoa > Arthropoda > Insecta > Lepidoptera > Papilionidae > Parnassius > Parnassius smintheus. The sequence goes on from JAUPFT010000020.1 coordinate 45,209,690, forward strand.
TCTCTATAGAAAAGCTGTGTTTATCAAGGAAACAAAATGCTGTAATAAATAAAAGGTTGAAAAAACAACAAGTAACAAATAAAGTGAATAGTAGGCATGTCAATCTGAGATCGGTTGCTTGAATTGTTGTTACTTGTTGGCATGTAGATATTTTGCACTTTTTTATTATTTTATAGTATGTTCTCAATACATTTTTTATCTCCTTAGTTAACACAAAAAATTAGATGAATAATATCTTAAAATGCGCTCGTTTCAAATCGACTCGAAAATCGATCTTTTTGTTTTATATGAGTAGGTAGTTAGAAGTTTGCACTTTCAAGTCAAGTTTTATAATAAAATGACGCTCAGTGGCAGGTAATGTTCAAAAACGAGAAATTACTGGCATATCGATTCTATTATTTGATTATTTTAGTCGTTTTTCTGTCATAAAAAGCTTTTATTTATTTATTTTCTTATGCAATTATTATATTTCATTTCTAAATGAATTCAAATATCATGAAAATAAATAACATAATTTAAATGAAACCTTGGAAGCTTTTTTATTATATAACTTTGGATCCAAATAAATATAAAATCAATAGTGTTAATACAAACGATTTTCTAAATCATGTCTTAATAACAATTTCTTAATAAAAACATGATATAATAATGTTTTTTTTGTTTATAGATAGTTAAAATGATCTAGTTTTTTGTATTTTACTACAGAAAAAACAGCCGATTTTTTAAAGAATAAGCCAATTAGTTAAGTTTAGGCCTAAAAATCCCATTCTCCTTCATAATCAATCAAATTAATAAATGTTGTGCATACATTTTAAATGTACATAAATACATTTATGTACATTTAAAATAAATTACATATCAATATTTTACATATCAGCAATTCTGTGGTGTATAATAAGTGTGGCAGTCTCGTATCGACAAGTGAAATGTAGGGTGGCCCCCCACTGGATGGGGTGACGACCTGGTTACAGATGCAGGAAGTCGTTGGACTGGCTGGTGGCTCACGATCGTGCTTTGTGGGATTCTTTGGGGATTTATATAAACCCTCTTCCCCTACATGTAAACATAAATTCCCTTGTTTGGAGAAGGCGGTTGTTCACCAGTGGACTTGTGAATAAAGAAATAAGTACCTGGTTGACCGAGCTTTGCTCGGTATTTTTCGCTCGATTTTTTTTTAATTCGTGTATTTTGGAAATTATATTTAGATACAAATTACATACTGATGAAATATAAATAATATTTTTTGATCTTAGCGACATAACAGAAAAAACGCAACTGGTTATTTGAATAAAAATTCATGAGTGCAATTAATTTAATTTAAATTTTCTTGTTTTTAAAAAATACTTAAAAAAGGGCTCGAAAAAATAGATTTTCTCAAAAAAGAAAGAAACATGAAAAAAAAATTAAGAAAAGTGGGTCGGTCGGTCTGGGCTCGAACCGGGGTTTAAAGATTCTGTGACCGACCATTATACTCACTAACAATCCGTCAAAATTTACCTTCTTATTCTAACGATATTGTAGCAGTTTTTCATTGCCTAAAAACACGGACAAAAAGACATTTTCTAAAAATAAATCCTAGCTAGATCGATTTATTATCCCCGAAACTCCCTGGACACTAAATTTTATGAAAATCATTGGAGCCGTTTCCGAGATCCCGATTATATACATATATATATATATATATATATATATATATATATATATATATATATATATATATATATATATATATATTATATTTAACAATAGACAATTAAAATATATATATATTATATTTAACAATTACAATTTAGGAATCTTTTAAATCACCTTCTGAGATGATTGATGATTTCTTGTTGTTATTTCGTTGTGTGTGTTTGGAAATTATTGCTGAGGTTTATTAACTGGTTATCTTCTTTATTTCGTCTCTAACAGCCTTTTTAATCCACTGCTCCGTACTGCTTAAAGAAGAGGAGGCAAATGAGCATGCATCTTGTCTCATGGCGATCTGCCGCTGTCCGAAAACATTTGCAACACTGGCGCAATTCCACAACGAAGGAGCCTATACCGGCTCAATTTCTCAAAGTTCCCTATAGCCCCTTAGCCTATTGTTAGCACTGAGTGGCAACAACGCGTCTGTAGCGCCGTTTAGAGTTGGTTGCAGGTGTCCACGGGCTAGAGTAGCCACTTACTATCAGGTGGACTGTATGTTTGCTTGTTACTTCTGTTTTTTAAACAAAAACTACTCTTAACCAAAGTCAAAAAACACAATAAGTCCTAAACATAAACATAAATATGGTTACTAAGTAAGCCATCGTGCCTTCAGAGTTTATTCATACTGGAAATCCTTTCGCACACATTGTTGCGTACGGCAATTTGATTCCGGAATACGACTATTAGCGGATTCAACCTTTTTCCAAACAGTAGTGGTTAAACAAGAAGTTTATTTAGATGTATTTATTTTGGGTGTACGCTTTCACAGGTACAAAATAAAATTTAGTTTTATTATATTGTAAAAACATGTATTTTATAACATATTGATTGGCTACCTTTTTTCTTTCAATAAAAATGAATATTCTCCCACAATAGTACTTATTTCTCATTTGTGAGTGTGTACATAATACATAAATTACCTACACAAGGACAAACGCACAAGCCCGGAGCAATTATTTCTAGGCCATATAAATACGTTACGTTACGTTACGCTACGTTCGGTATTCGAAGCCGCGGCCCTCAGCGCCGCAGGGCGGACACCCATTTGATTTTTTTGTCTTTAAAAAATTTTCGTCTTACGCCAGGATTTTTTTCTATATCGTGGATGAAATTTACGTTCTCAAATTGCACAAAAACATCCAAACTCATAAATTGCTAAAGGAGAAACCTTCGGTAATTACATGTAGACCATACAAACACTAGTTACCTGCGAGATTCGAACCCGTGGCGCTCGGCGCTGTAATTTAGTGCTATGCATCTGCACCGTCAACACCATTAGATGAAGAGTGACGTCCTGGATGCAGGTACTTTATAATAGAATAAAGGTAACAAGTGAATACTGTGATCCATATACACCGGCGGGGATACCCCAGAGGCCTAAGAAATGCTATGTATCGTTACTAGTAGAAAGTCTCCGGTTCTCTATGCGCATCATACATACTCATAACATAGCTGATATTTTGTGAGATGTGGTCCTTCCTTCCTTAATCGAGTCGATTCATATTATATATAGATATAATTATAGCTGCAGCCTGGCTCTAACACTTTAAATTAATCAGACTGTGCTGCAGGCATTCTTTGGGGGAGGCCTATGTTCAGCAGCGGATGCACTGTGATGACGATGATGTTTACAGTTATTTATAACCTTTAACTGAAGAATTTTTATTGTAATATTGAAAAGGAGGAGAATCATTCGACGGTTTTGAATTGAATACACAAACGGGTTTTCAGTTGCCAACGACTCTTAAATATTTAAATATAACGCTCTCGTTTAAAGCTATGCAACTATTTACAACTAGGTTTCTTCTGCGTTGAATTTTTAATATATGCTTAAAACATTTACCAGTGTATCTAATTTTAATTAAATTTTCACCTATGTAATGATTTCTTATATTTATTCGAATGTTCATTTAAACCAATTTTAGCGATTTGTCCCATTTAAAATAACTAGTTTTTACTTATTATTTTAATTTATCATTCTTGAATATTTGGGTTCCTTTTACAGCACCCGTAGTAACATGAGGGGCCTGAGTTGTTTCGTTCCGCCGATCTGCAATTTGCAGTCTGTTATGTTCAAGATTGTCCTCGTCAGATTCAATGAAAGTTAAAAGTACGTAACTAAGCACGATTGTTGATCATCATTCCTTGTTCATCATCATTTGTATGATGAAGGGAGGATAGAGGGGTGTAATAATATTTTGAAGCTTTTTAAGTACTTGGCGTGTTCTAATTCAAAATACGAGTACACTAATTGATTACGTTATCATTTATGTTGCCTTGTTGATTATTTATTGGAGTATCATTGCTGATTTACTTCGTGCTTGGAGGAACAAATCATGAAGAAACCTAGATATCTGACTAATAAATGTTTTTAGGATATTTAAAATCCCGCGATGTCTATTCGAAACTTCCCGGGGCCTCGGGACCCCTCGTATACGCTGATGGTACCCAGCGTGAAGCTTTACCCGGTAAGAGCCGATATTAATTTTCCGTCACCTCAGTAGCAAAAAGTACCATGGGGATTCCCTCACAATAGAAAGAAGGATTCTTTTATAGGATAAGGGTGACGAAGGAGCACACAGTCCATCTGATGGTAAGTGGATGCTGTGTGCCATAGACATCTACATTCGATTAAGAATCACAATGCAGATTCATTGTCACCCCTGAGGACTAAAATGGAACGCCTCGATTCCAGTAAAACGGATCTCCGGTTCTCAACACACACCATACGAAACACAGCAGCATTAAGCTGCTATTTTATTTTACGCTGGTTTTCTGTTAGAGCGTGGTTTTTCCCCGGTCGAGCCGACCCATTCATACCACAACCATAATATAGATGCAGCATGGCTCTACCACGTAAAAAAAGATATAGATAAGATATTTAAAATTCAGAGAATTTGTACTTAATAAAAATGTGTGGAAGAATAAAATAAACAGAAAATAAACCAATAATTTCCTTATTTCATTAAGGACCTACATTAATGAAATGCATCAAAACACAAATATTTTTAAATTTGTATTTATTAGTTTTCAAAGGCTTGTAAGCTGAAATTCTAGACTAGTCATGTGTGAGATGCTTTCGTTGAATTGGCCTGATTCACTAACGCTCTCGTACTTGTGCCATTGTTAACCTTGCATGTATGTTCTCTAGTTGTTATTAGGGATTGGGCAAACCGAAAGCAACTTTAAACATAACAATTGCAAGGGTTAACTGCCAACCTACCAGCCATATAACCAACCAAGTACCAAATAATTCAATCTTATATTTACAACCTTAGTGTAAATGATATGCACAAAAATGTCACATGCCACTATACCACTGTATCAAGTAAAGGTCTTCTCCCATAATGCGCGAAGGTTTTGTTGTTGTTTTGTATTATCCGTCTATCTGATGAAGTGTAGCAACGCTAGTAAACAATATTATAGGATTCTGCAGTTCGAGTTCGTTATTGTTCATATCTTATCAGTGGTGGAGCCACACAGCAGCTTTTGCTGTTGCACGGATGGGCCGGCTCGAACCAGTGTGGTGTCACGACCTCACAGAATACCAACGTGAAGTAGAGGCTTACCTCTGTGGTTCGTTTAGTAAGTATAGGTGGCCAGTTACATAATTCCCTCCCCCCTTAATATGGTAATACTATCCCAGGAGGGTACCAGCACCCCTAGCGACGAAGAACCCCTTGCTGAGCATCCATGACCAAGTTGTCTTTCTCTTCCTGAGCGTGCGGCGTGCGTGCTCAGGCTACCCCACGTTGTGCCTATTTCCGGTGGGGATAGTTCGGCTTCCAATTAAAACTGCTTGGAGCAAGTGGAGCTACAAGATCAAGGCGACCACTGTCAAGTTATCCGTGAAACTATTATCTGGAGACGGCGAAGCCGGCCGTGCTCTTTGTACCCGGGATACAACGGGAACACTCCTTTGTGTCAATCATGCGTGAAGATCTGTTTATAATTATGCCTTGACATATAGTTCCACACAGCCGATTACTTCGCCGGATCATCACTGTTGGACCTTCTGCCGACTTCTCATCCGGACGGATATCAGGTTTCCGTAAACGGCTTTCTTGGCTCCTCAGACCATTGTCTTGTTTGAAGTATAGCGCCACTCACACTAACATCGCGGTTGCATTTTGCCTGCTGCCGCCTTATTTGGCTCTATAATTCGACCGAGAGGGATAGGATTTGTTTTGCAATTCTACCCTTGGGGAATGGGCTGATGCATCAACGTCTAGGGATGTAAGCACTAGCTCTCTTAAAATAAGTATAATTCCGCCTTCATGTCCTTCAAAATTGTTATTGCTAAGGCAAGGTCTAAGGACATCGGCAGAATCGACGAGAAGCTAGTTTTCCTTCCTTCGGGAACCTGCGCATTCCATTCTCTCGCCAAGGCTGTACAGGGGAACTTTTGTAAGCCATCTCTTCCATCTCTGCATAGAGAGGACGACTCACTGGATCATGCCGCAAAGGAGAAAACCGATCTGTTAGGTTCTCTTTTTGCGTCCAACTCGACTCTCGATGACGGGGGAACACACCGCTTAACATCCTGTGGTGTTAGTCTCGTCCAACTACAGGCCTATCGCCACCACCAATTATAGTGGTGGTCGTTTTCGTCGTGGTCGCTCAGCCTGCCTTATAGATATACCTGCTTTATAGATGGGCAGAGGCAGTAGAGCTCAAAAGTGACAGGTGTGAGTGTTTATAAATTATATACTAAAACAAATTTTGACACCAAAATTGACTTCCATCAAATTTTGTCATACTGAACCATTCGTTAAATTTTTTTTCATCTGGATTAGGTTATATCATCTGGTTAGATTTATTAACAACGCAATAAAAAAATTGGCTCCATTTAAATTCCTATATAATACTATCATTAATATACAACGTGTTTCGACAGAAAAGGGAAGTGAAGAAGGGTGCAAATTAAATTTCTTTGATTTACTGGGGGCGTGCCTGATTATCTCACTGATTTGGTCATTACCATTTGTGTAGTACCGCCATTGTGGCGAGGTGAACTTTCAAGGTACTCATTATTAGTCAGTTATTTATAAAATTATTGTAAGAATCACAATGGCCGATTGGTGACGACACATCATGAGTATCCATCAACCTTATTTTGTCTAGTGGGTGTTGTAAGGGTATCATTATCATCACCGTTTTCATCTTTCACAAGTCTACTGCTGAACATATGCTTCCTCTGCCGCTCGCGAACCTTTCGTTCCCAATAGAAGTCGGTTCTTCTAACTATATGGCTGGCCGATTTAGCGTACTGATCCATAAGAATTACTAAAAAGAACCCTTTTGTCGTATCTCCTCAGTTTCAAGGCGCACCCCTTGCTGCCTCAGCTAGCATCGGAATCCTTAGCATCGACATATCGAATAGTTTACTGTTTCGTGTTGACTTGGAGGGGAAGGCGAAATTGGCCTCTAAGAAGCTGAGCGTCCTCAGCAGAGCGAGACAGTATTTCATTTACAACGCGTTCTCACTTCGAATACTGTTCACATCTCTGGGCCGGGGCATATATTAGATAAATCCCTGGTGGAACAAAACATGTTTCTTTCAACATTTAATATTATACTCGTTGAACCAACTGTCATGTATGTGAAGATAAACAGAAAAGAACCAGAATAGTCTACATAGGCAATTTTTTATAGGATGTGGTGACAAATGAGCACACATTGAATAATAAATGAAAAATAAATTTAAGAAATCAAAATGAGCACACAGTCCACCTGATCGTAAGTGGTTGCTGTGGCCCATAGACATCTTCATCTATCCTTGATTACAAATCAAAATGCCGATGAGCTGTCAACCATGAGGACTAAGATGGAATTCCTCGTTTTCAGTAAAAAGGGTTTCCGGTTCTCTACACTCACCATTCGAAACTCAGCAGCATTAAGCTACTATTTCACACTGGTATTCTGTGAGAGCGTGGTCCTTCCCCGGTCGAGCCGACCCATTCGTGCTACAACTATACTACTAATATATACTATACTATAACTGTAATATGGCTCTACCACTTATAAAATGCTATGTAAAAATAAAAGTCTATGTACATGTGTAATGGATCAGCAAGCAAACGAAGCGGAAGAAAATTTCTCGAGTGGCCGCCTTGCACCGATAATCCGATAATAAGCAAAGTGTAGATGGATGCAAGTGGCTCAGGACCCTGCTTCGTATCACTTCTTGGGAGGCCTATGTTCAACAATGAATTTTGATAGGCTATAATGATCAACCAGATGAAAACTGACGACAGTCAAGGAAGGAACGTCGTAAACACGCCGACGAGGTTTATTTTCAGCAGTGGATATGTATGAACTTAAATAACGTTGATGATAAACTTTAATTATATAAAATCACTGTCATCAAATAAATATTGATAACAAAAGTTTTAGAATGATTGCATTAATTTCCCATACACTAAGCCATTATTTATACTAGACAAAAATTCCATGCGCAATTTAGGGAGAGGTACGAAATCGCCTTAGTGTCAGCTTTCCAAGAAATTGTATACATTCGTAATTCCGACTAAAGCGGTATACACACTTTGATATTTTTACTGAAAGTTTGTTGATCAATTGATAAGTCTGAAAATGACGTATTAGGAAAACTACAAAAATTTATGTGCTTACTCTGAATTGGTAAATTTATATTTGTATTTGTATTGTATCTTATGCCAGCAGATCACAAGGATAATAATGCGGGCCACTCTGCATCACTTAATAGACATGAAAACAACTGTGCCCAGTATTAGACCGTTAGACCGTATAAATACTCCGTGCTTCTTAAGTCACTAAGGTTAATTTTAAGCACATTACTTCCTAAAACTGAAGGAAATTTTGTTTCTCAATCCCTGAATACATTTATTCTATTTGGTTCTCAATTGGTATTTCATATATTTTTGTTTTTTTTTGTCGCTATGTATATGCCTTCGAGCAAAAAATAAACCAGCTCTCTTATCACCCGTAGCGACGACCAGTCGCGGATACATTAACTTAAAGAACTTTACCGCACGTGGACTGGGGTCCACGTGCCGATGATCTCTACAGCAAAAGGCACAAATATGTAGTCATCTCTAAAAGACTCATATTTGCGCCACTTTTTTATTATAATAAGTCGGCGTTTAACTATAATGCCCTCTGAAGTGTTGATGTAGCCTAAGATAGTGAAGCGCGCTGACGTAACAAAAACCTATTCATTTTTGAAAGACAGATGCTGGCAACTTATTCCACTCCTTTGCTGCATTTAAGATGAACGAAAAAGCAAACCGTTTAGGCAACAACGAAAGGGTGGAGACTGGCCGAACGTCTGGTTGTCCGATGGTGGAAGAGAGAGGGAGGAATTAAATTATGTAATTCCTGCGCACACTCTCCGAAATGCATCTTGTAGTAAACCGAAAGGCTTGTTAGTTTGGGCCTGTGTTCGAGGCTGGTAAGATTTTAACCAAATTCGGGTCACCAATTAGTCTCTTAGCACGCCTTTACATTGAATCCAAAGCTGCTAGGTGACAAGTAACAGCATCAGCCCCTATATAGCAGCAATACTCCTTGCACGACCGGACTTACACTTTGTATAAAGTAAGCAGCTGTCCTGGCGTGAAGTGTCGCTGCATCTTTGCAAGGACTCCTATCTTTCTTGCAGCTGCTTTGGCAATGGACTCAATGAACCGCCCGAAGTTCGGATTTGAGGCAGTTGGTGTATTTCATGATACCTTTCGGAAAGGAGGAGCTAAAGTGAGCTGGATCCTTTTAGCAGTAAAGAAACACGTCTGTGTTTTGTAGGCCATTGACATTGCCGCATTTCGAGATTGCCCGTAATGTGAAATTCACACGCTCTATCAAATATAATCTTACCTTTTGAACTGAATTTGATTCCGACTGACATGGTTGGTGTCTCTGCACAACTGTGTTATCGTCAGCATACCCATAGCTACCAGATATAAGCACATGATTAATATGCAGTAGAAAGAGATTTGTGGAGAAAATGAACCTCTAAAGAACACCGACGTTAGTCACTACAGGATCAGATGAGCTGCCATCCATACGAACCGGAGAGACCATTCACTCAGAAAGTCTTTTACCCAGTCAGCAGTCACCGGTAGCCACTTACTACATTCAGCTCCATCTGATGCCGCATCGGCTCTAATCGAGGTACACTTGAGACGAGAGCTCGCTAAACTGTCTACGCATCCCGTACTTGGGATTTATCTCTCTCCTAAGGGACCAAATTCATACGGTCAGATCTCTTGCCATCGTCTATAAAAATTCCACTTGGTTCTAAAACCGGTAGGGAACATTTATAGAGACAAGAGCCCTTCGAATGACTTCTTTAAAAGAACCGTGACGAGAAAACTTACCTGCGCTTTTCTTACATGAAAGTCCGTGGAGCCCAAACTCATCGAAGACAGTAAAATTTACTATCAAGGGCTTTCTCACCACTTACAACCGGATGGTATTGTAGTCAAGCACTGGCCTAAAATGAGTTAAAAAAAAGTTAGTATAGCATACAAACTAATTAAAACGATGAGGCAAAACACTTTGTAGAAAAAATAGTAGGTATATTCACAACGAAAGGACTGGCTCCCAACGTAAGTATTAATGTCCCATGATGGAAAAGGTTTTCTTCTTTCAACGTGCCCTGGGTTAAATTTCCCTAAAGGAATAAAATTTCAGTATCAGCTTCCGTTTTAATCAAGATTAACAACCTTTTTGTTTTAAAAGATCCAAGATAAGACACCCTTAAGCAAATTACATCTGAACAAGAATGCCAAAGAGCTAATAGGTACGACTGACTTTCATAAAAATATGTTTGTAATTATGTATTGCGTCAGCATATTTTTTATCTTAGTTAAATATCTTAATTTTCCCTAATCACCACCCACCTTGCAAGATGTATTTAGTTTCCTATTTGGGTACTTTAATTAATTGGTTACCAGGTGGTTGGATGAATGATCTATGTAGGAGAACTATTTTCAGCAGTGAACCGTATTATCTGTGCATGCCTCTATGGTCTAGTGGTCGTAAACGCGAATGATCTTGAGGTCCCGGTTTCGAATCCTGTGTTGGGTCAAAATCAGTTTGGGTTTTTATGACAATGAATTCTCAGTAACATCCCGGAGTTAGGAAGTTGGCGGTGTTATAATGCCTTGCCTCAGAAAGGATGTTAACCCGTCGTTCCTTTTTGATCTCTCTCCGGTCTTGCAAGCTTACCGTGCCATCGATATAAGAGATTGTGGGAATAGAGAGAGCACCTATGCGTAGATGACTAGTCTTCGTTTAGACTGGCCGCCGTGACATAACCGTAATTCAGTCTGTGAAAAATTCTTAGGCGTATCAGAATAAAGATTTTAGTATTATTTATTTAAATGTGTACACGCAATGTTGAAGAACAACATCGTAAGGAAACACCTGCCGAGCACGGAAATAACGGCAAATTTTTTTTCAATTGGAGTCTAGCTATTTAAAGAAGAGTTAGTTTTATTTTACTGAAGTGACAAATAAACTTATAGTTCGATAATGATAAGTGGCTAGTGCAGCCCTTGCCTGCAGCCACCTTTAAGCAAAGAAGGCCGCAAACGCATTATCAACTGTTGTTATAAGGACCAGACCAGAATACAAGAGTGGAGGTTAGGCGTTTGGCGGAATAAATAGATAAAAGATTTGTATGTTCCCGAACAACGGACAGAAGTCAAAAAAGAAGTACTGACTCCTAGTAGCTTATTTAAAACCTGAAGTTCAATGAGCCACCAATTAAAAACTGCGACTTCGGAAGAAACGCAGATACGATGACGGTCTTTAAGAAAGAAGAAGATTATTTTTTGAAGGTTTAATTAGTGTCCAACAGTTGATTGTTTATCAATAAATAAAATATATTCGATTTGTCTATCCGCAATATCTAAATAGTTGCCTTGTATTGAGTGAGCTCATGTAGGTTATTTGCATGCAAAAACATTTGAAATGTTTTTCCTGTCCGAACTAATGTTCGAATTGCATTTAATTCCAGAAGATAAATAGGCTAATTTCATCCAAATATCTTCGTTGTACCTAATATATTTAAGAACCAAACCAACACTGCAAAAGAGCGGCTCGAGATAACGTTATCATGTGTTTATATCTCATGTGTTTATACAACATAATAAATAATACTAGAATGCCGCGCGATTTATAAATCAAAAGTTTCTCTTTCAGTGAAGTCAATGGGCCGGGAACGAGAAGAAAAAAGTTAGAAATGTAACTCTTTATTAGATGTACGCGATATTGTGAGGCATTTATTTTGGTACTAGTATTTATTGAGAAATAAATTGACTGCATCGATGGTCTAGTGGCCGTAAAAGCAGTTGCTGATTGTGAGGTCCTGAGTTCGAATCCTGGGCTGGACCAAAAACAGTTATTGAGTTTTTATATCAACAATTTATCATTAGTAGCCCACAGTAAAAAGTTGACAGTGTTAGAAGCACTCGTCTCAATCTTCATGACGGCATAAAAGAGAATGGTACCGTTTGCCGTTACGACATACGTGTCGGTTTTATTGCCAAGAACCACCAATAGATGTCAAATCAAACCTTCCGGGTTATGAAAGTAGTAGACTAATGACATTTACATTAATAAAAATTGTGCGTGCCAGCTCCGATGTGCGACTCGAATATACTTAAGGTGTGGTACCATTTTGAATTAGCCTATTCATAAGTATGTGCTTTGGTTATTTTACTCTTAACGACAAAATAAATAATATTTTAATCGAGTAGGGTGTTGTTATTGGTTCGTTTTAAAGGAAAGAAATCTGTCAACTCGTTGAAACTAACACATACTTAACAATATCGATTTAGTACCTTTGTGTTTGAATAACAAAATGAATAATATTTTTTTACCATTAAAATATAATTTTTTAACTATTATCTTTTAACTATTAAATAAATTCAATCTTTATCGTCATCTTTACATCGTACAGTATAAGATGGAAGTGGAAGTACAACAGATCAAGTCCGCTTTTTATTAACACTATTTCTTGCCTTTTATCTAATTTGTGTAGCGCGGGCTATATATTAATTTCGATTTTTAAGGAGTAAGCTTAAAATAAAATTATTAAAGCACTTAACTTATACGTGGTATAGCCATCCTGCAGCTATATACTTGTGGCGCAAATGGGTGGGCTCGACCTGAGAAGGACTACGCTCTCACAGAACACCAGAATGAAATAGCAGCTTAATGTCTTTCGCATGGTGGGTGTAAAGTACCGGAGACCCTTTTCACTGGATACGAGGCGTTCCTACTTATTGCTCAGGGGTGTAAAATAGTAAAGCAATGCAAATTATAAAATAAATGTAAAATTCACATTTATTCTCAGATCTCTGACTTCAATATCTCGTTCAACTGGTTGAAAAGTTTTCCCGTTTGTGAAAACCTTTATTTCAGAAGTTGGAAATAATATGTCCAATATGTTTAATGCTTTGGGAGTAAGTAAGTTTAGTAAGTAAAAAATTGTTCGAATTCACTACTGTATATAATTGTAATAAATATTATACCTATTTACAAATACTCCATAACTATCTTTTATCTCTATTCAATAGAGTTAGTGCTGTTAGCCTATTTGGCTTTTACACCTTCATCTGATACAAGGTTCACGGTATGAAAGGCTATTTAAAAGTAGAAATAAGTGATAATAATAATAACGATGATGGTTTATGATTTGATTTTGTTACCAATCATCATGTCCTTCCTGTGGGGTTTTTATGAGCTTTTTAACCACTGTCAGAGTGGTGGAGTATGTACCCCTGCTTCTGGCTGGTTAGCTCGTGTCAGTTGATGTCCTGGATGGTGAGAATTGCCCAGGTGCACGGGTGTGCGGTAAGTTGTGGTTTGTGCTGGAACGCGTCGTGCCCGCCAATCCGTTGTCTTATTGGTGTTTGTTGCATTAGATGTGGGTTTAGTGTCATTATTTGACGTGCATACGACGACTGGGTCAACGGAATCGAGCGGACCCCCATAACTATTTCATATTATGTGATGTTTATACTGTAGATTACTTGCTAGGTTATGAAAGTTAGTTTAAGAATATATTGACTGAATTAGCTGTGCATTTTGTGTGATTTCAAATGTTCCTTTTTTAATAGTCTGTAAAGTGTATGTCAAGGCAAAAGAGCGTTTATTTTATATTTTGTGTATTGGATCGGTCTTTTATATACTAATGTGCAGTTGGAAGAAAAATATAATCTGCTTAATATAAAAACTAAAAATTTAAGGAATATCGACCACCACCACTACAAAAAACAAAAAAAGTTGAACGTCACGGGACGCCCGGTATATTTAAAATCATAATAGCTAATATCAGAATCTATAACGAATGAAAAACACACACACACATAAAGAATGGAGTTAAACACTTAGATGTATATATTTGGAGTTTTGTGTACGCACGCGCAGGAGTTAAGGTGCCGTCATGCGTTTGCCGCCACGGCATGCGAGTTGGTTTTGCTCTCATGGCACGCCAATAGATGTTTCACACCAAAAACGAAAAAAAACATCACAACAACTGTTAACGCGGTAAAGAATTACTTATTCATGTATAAAATTGAAGAGTTTGGCGTATTTCTCATACACCTCACCCTATTCATCTATTCTATCTATTCTTACAAGAAAAAAGTATCATTGAATCGGACAACATGGTAAAGAATTATCGCTAAACTTTGAACTTAAACTTTTTTTTTATAGTGGTAGAGCCATGCTGCAGTTTTATTAGTAGTATAGTTGTAGCACGAGTGGGTCTGCTCGACCGGGGAAGGACCACGCTCTCACAAAATACCAGCGTGAAATAGTAGCTTAATGCTGCTGAGTTTCGAATGGTGAGTGTAGAGAACCGGAAACCCTTTTTAATGGAAAAAAGAGGCATTCCATCTCAGTCCTCACGGGCGACAACGCATTTACATTTTGATTTGTAATCGAGGATAGATGTAGATGTGTATGGGCCGCAGCAACTACTTACCATCAGGTGGAGTGTGTGCTCGTTTGTCACCCTATCCTATAATTTTTTTAAATAATATAGGGATCTCAAGTACATATTAAAGGGTTCTCACCCTTTTATTGAAGTCAGTCGAAATGAAAATATTGCAAACCTTTCAAAGTAACTGATTTTACACTGCGCACTTTCTGACTGCTACTGAACATTTCTTAGCCGAAAAACCCATGTCACAATAATAACTGATTTTCGCCGGACTCGGGATTTGAACCCGGGATCTCATAATTAGCAATCAGCAATTAGAGAGACGCGTTACGCGATGGTCCGAGGCGCACGGCCGTCGCGATTAAATCGGATCTGTGCTCTAAAATAACAAATTACAAAAATTTTACTAAACAAATGAGTACAGTGTGCACATTTAAATGAAACTAATTAGTGAAGGTGTTACTTTCTATTATAACTGAAAGAAACATCATGCAAATAAACATAAACAGTGTTTGAATAGCAAGTGTTCTAGTGACAAAACTAAACTAATACTCTAAAATTGAGGTGAACAACAAATAAAAGTACATAAAACTATCAATTTGTTAAATAACTATAATAAACTACGGCAACTGTGTCAATAATTGTAGAATAGAATATCGCAAAACGAAACTAATACTCTAAAATTGCGAATAACAACAAATAAAAGTACCCACATACAATAATCAGTATGTTAAATAACTATAATGAACTACGACAACTGTGCCAATAATTGTAACAGTAACATAGTGAAATTATTTAAGACTAATTTGATTACTGTCCACCCTCATATTTTTTTATAAAATTACATTTAACATTGCAATGAAGTGTGAATAATAAGACTCATTAGTAAAGGACTGTTATGCGACTCAAAACATTATATGGTCGCCCCATACTACACACTGTATGCCTTACATGGTGATAATAAGTTCAAATCTCGCAGCTGATATATACTATTTACATTGGTTTTTTTTCTTTATTCCTGTTTTACTTTATTAATTAGACCAAAATATTGATAAAAATAGCTCAGAAAATGGTCAACCCTAATTGTTTTAAGTGTCAAAAGAAAATAATTAAAAAAAGATATACTTTGTTGTACAACTTGCAAAAATTTTTACGACATAACGTGTGCACAAGTATTGAGCACCAAAGATAATATCACGGAACAATTAAAAAAGGAAAGCTGGAAATGCCAAACTTGCAAAGCAAGGCTACCAATAGCAAATGAAAACACCGACACTCCCTGTTCATCTAACGTGACAAAAAGAAGCATTAGGTATAAGGCACTTCCAGTAACGCCATTGCATAAGTCTGAAGAAGAAGAAGAATCAAATAGTTCTGATGATGACCTACATAGCCTGCCAGATATTAGTACTTATCAAAATGACAGAGAGGAAGAGTTGTTAAAGGAAATCGCCCATTTGAAATTAGAATTAGAAAAAGCTCATAATGAAATAAAAAATTTGAACATGGAAAATACAAAATTAGAAAAGCAAATTTTAGAAAAGGAAACGCTGACTGTAAAATGGAAGAAACTGTTTACTGAAGCCATGAGCACACCCAAAAAACGCGCATCTCTCACAAAACGAAATGCCACGGAAAAGAAAAAAGATAAGAAATTTGAACAAAGCCGATCAATAGAGTTAGATGAGTCAAACGGTGCCATAGAAGTAGAGAATACAAACATGCCTATTACTAAATAAATCAAGATCACGCAATGAGAAAATTAAACAAAAGCCAAAAAACAATAGCATTGTAATATTTTCGGACAGTATCGGACAAGGATTGGCGTCAAAGATAATAGAAAAAACTGAATTTCAAGCAATTAACAACTGTAAACCGGACGCAGGATTTCAAAATATATTAGAAAACTATGGCGAAAAGATTAAAGGTCTCGAAAAAAAAGATACAGTAGCAGTACTTATTACTAAATATGAAAGTTCTCTTTATCATAATCAACAAAAGTACATAAAACTATTGAACGATATTGTAAACAAGCCTTGTAGGAAATTTAACATGATAATCACTTGTTTGCGTTATAATGGCAAAAATGACAACGAGATTCACCATATCAACAACCAGATACTTAACATAGCTAAAGTTAGCAAAAATATCAAATTTTTGGACCCGAATATGGTATATAAAATTACAAGGAACTATAAATTATTGAAAAACTTCATCATAGAAAATGTAGTGACAAGTATAGACCGCAAGTTTCAAGGATCATCTTTACTGCGTTTCATCAAATGCCAAAACGAACACACTTCCTTAAGTGATAATGGTACTAATTTTTCAACAACACAAGAACCGATTCAAAAACAATAATCCTTCATGCGAATGTTCGAAGCATACACAAAAAATACTTGGAAATTGAAAGCTTAGCTAGTGAACAAGACTGTGACGTGTTGTGTTTGACGGAGACGTGGGGTAAAAACTGTCAGATACAAGCGATGACTATTGAAAACTATACACCCGCGACTTCCTTTAATAGAATCGTTTTTGAACACGGTGGAACGGCGATATATGTGAAAAATACTTTAGATTATAAAATTAGAAACGACTTGAATAAACTATCATTTGAAATGAATTGTGAATTAGCAGCGACAGAATTAAAATCCTCAAAAACAATAATCATTGCACTTTACCGACCTGACTATGATATCAGTCTATTCTTTGAAATACTTACAAAACTTTTAAATAAACTTTGTCAAGAGAACAAACAAATTGTAATAGCAGGTGACTTGAACTTAAATGTTTTAAAAATTGACACAAATATTAAAAAACTTGACAAAATACTTAAAAATTTTAATTGTAAATGGGTATTAAACGAACCGACTAGAATCGAAACAAATAAACGAAATAAAACCAGTTCTACTTGTATAGATAACTTTATTGTCAATTTTAATGAATGTAAAGGATGTGTATTAAGTCAAAATCTTTCTGATCATAATGTAATTAAATTAGAATTAGTTAATCCAAAAAAATTTGACAATAAATGTAAAAAATATGTAGGTAGAAATTTTTCAAGGAATAGTCTTGATTACTTTAATTATTTGTTTAATAAAAATTACAATGCGATTAAATCAGAAATTATATTAACAGAAGACGCGAACACAAGAATGAGAATTTTACACAATGTGTTGCATCATTATTACAACATTGCTTTTCCAAAAATAAAAAAATAAATAAGAAGCAAACTTAAAAATGGACTACATTAGGCATAGAAACGAGTAAGAAAAACTTAACTAAAATGGAAATATTACAAGAACATTGCCCTACCGAACAAAGAAAATTAAAAATTAAAAAAATATAAGAAAATATTGCTAAAAACAATGATGGCCGCTAAAAAAATACAATATTGTAATAGGATTAAGGAAGCAAAAAATAAAATTAAAGAATCGTGGAATATTATAAATGAGCAGATAGGAAAAAAGAAACGTCAAAATACAAAATCTAAAATTGAATCCATAAGAAACAATAGTGGGCAGATTATTACAGAATCTCAAAAAATTGCGAGAAGTTTTAATCATTTTTTCTGCAATATTGCACATAGATTAACAAGCAATTTACAAGTTGATGCAGAAAACTGCATGAAGTACTTAGATTGCTCAGATAGACCACCAACATCTTTTTATTTTCACCCAGTAGATTATACAGAGCTAAAAAAGGTTGTTACTAGTATGAAGCAAAAATCTACGTTAGATATTTACGATATGAACACTAGAACATTAAGAAATCTTATTAGAAATAACAATAATTTATTCGAGTTGATATTGATTGTTGTCAATTCCTGCTTAGTTAATGGCATATTCCCCGATGTACTCAAACCGGGTAGGGTAATTCCACTTTTCAAAAAAGGGGATTCCACAGATCTAAGTAATTACAGGCCAGTCTGTATATTGCCAACTTTATCGAAAATATTAGAAGCCATTATAAAATCAAGAATTGTAAGTTACTTTGAAGAAAATCATTTATTTACAACGGCACAATTTGGATTTAGAAAAGGACGATCAACCGAAATGGCCATAAGAAAAGTAATTTATTTCATTTTAGAATCTTTGGACAATTCCAATAGATGTGCCAGTGTTTTTTGTGATCTATCAAAGGCTTTTGATTGCTTGCGACATGATGTAATGATATTAAAATTGCAGCACTATGGGTTTCAAGGAGCTGAACTAAATATGATGAAAACTTATTTAAGTAACCGTAGCCAAATTGTTTCAGTAAATGAGCAAACTTCTTTAGCGAGTTCTGTGTCAGTTGAAGTACCACAAGGCTCGATCTTGGGTCCTGTTTTGTTTTTGATCTACATTAATGATCTTGGCAATGCAATACCAGATTATACACATTTAAGTTTATTTGCAGATGATACACATATTGGCTTAAGAGACAAAAGTCTATCAAATTTAGACGATAAAATCAATAGTGTTATGGGCTTGCTAAAACAATGGTTTGGCGCAAATGGTATTATTTTAAATTCCAATAAAATCATTGTAATGCATTATCAAACGAGGCTAGGCATTCGCGATAATTCGACTGCAAAAGAAAATGTATTTTTAGGATATACAGTAGATAGCACAATAAACCATAAAGCTCACATTGAAAAAATTTGTAAGAAAATAGCTAGCGGTAATTACGCATTATTTAAGCTAAAACCATTACTAGATAAAAATACACTCATATCTGTGTACTATGCCTACATTCATTCTATAATAAGATATGCCATTACTATTTGGGGTAATGCTCCGGATATTATAAAAGTTTTAAAATGTCAAAAACAGTCTATAAGAATAATCAATGGTCTGAAAAAAGTAGCCCAACAAGAAAACATTTTAAGAAAGACAAAATAATGACAGTGGTTTCGCTATACATATATAATAGTTTATTAGAGGTACATGAGGATAAAGAAATACCGAAAAAGAATAATATAGAATAAGACATAAATTAACACAATCTACGTAATAATGAAAAACGTGTTCTACCCATGAATAGATTAGAAAAAGTAAAAAAACACGGGCGTTACTCAAAAATATTGATGTATAATAAATTACCAATAAGTTTAACCAACCTACATTATAGCAAATTTAAACAGACACTTAAGTATTTTTTGAGAATAACCCATTTTACAAATTAAGCGAATACATGTCAATGCAACTCATGGAATCGTCATTCCTGTGTAACGTGCAAATAAAATAAATTACCTAATTCTATGACGTAAAGTATTAATGTATCTAATTTAAGGAAAAAGTACAATAATATAATTTAACCTTATAAATTTATTAAAACTTTTGTAACCAATGACTTGCCTGTAACGATTGTTATATTAAGGTCAATAAAATATTTCTGATTTCTGAATCGCATTTGCGACTACTAGACCATTACCCCTAGACCAGACACACTAAACATTTCGCAATATAGCGCTAATAACAGTTTGGAGCTAGCGTATATAAAAGGAATAAGGCAAAACAAAACCAAATAATGTGGGCAACTTTTCCGATACAGGTTGTGAAACAAGCTACAATCGCCTTAGAGTCGGGTTTGCATTATAAATTTTTCTCGACAGGTAAGTGAACTAACAAGGTAAACTAAAGAGTATTAAAATGAGTACACTATGTATGCGAATATTTTTTTGCTTGCTCTACACATATATCTATTGTACAATATATAGTTGTGAAGTATATGGCAGATTTCAATTCTTATAAGGAATGTTCAGTAATTAAGTAAGATAAAGTAAGGTAAGTAAGGTATATGTAATTTAATTTGATAAAGGCGTCTGCTCTGTGGAGTCGAGTGATTGTTATGAAGCTGTGTGTGTGTTCCTTTTATATCACATTTTTCTATTCAACATTTGCTAGTTTATGTCATGACTTGATCTTTTTTTTAATTACGCACACTTGGCAACTCAGCACTTGAAATTGTGAATAACAATAATTTTGAGTACTACCGGCGTGGATCGAACTTTTATTGTCTGCGGGAATTTAAGGTAGATCTATACTTAAAAATCAATTTATCATGACTCAATTGTTTTATTTATGTCTTAGTTATCTTAACATTACAACATGAATTGGTTAAAACTACTTTTACGGATTTTATCGCGTTTTATTTATATTAATTTTAATACCCGACGTTTCGGGTGCTTTCCAGCACCCATGGTCACAGGGGACTGAGGTGACTGACGTCCCGACGTCAAAGTTAACCCGGAGTACCTTCAGCTTTTTAATTATTGTCTTTGGTCCTGAATCTCCCATTGTTGCCGATATATTCATGGAAGACTTTGAGGAGAAAGCCCTCCTTACTGCACCTGTTACCCCAAGGTTCTACAAGCGGTACATAGACGATATTTTCACAATTTTACCATCAGACAAAGTAACTGCATTTTTAGAACATCTTAATTCCATACACCCTAAAATTCAATTTACTATGAAATTAGAGGCAAATAATTCCTTAGCTTTCCTAGATGTGTTAGTCATCCGAAATCCTAACAACACTATATATCATACTGTGTATAGAAAAAAGACCCATAAAAACCGATACTTAAATGGTGAATCTCACCATCATCCTTCACAGTTAGCTACCGTGGGCAAATCTTTGTTTCAGAGAGCACGAGGAATCTGTGACAGCAAACACCTGGCCGCCGAGCTTCAGCATGTCAAGCAGGTTCTGCACGACAACAAGCTTTAGGTCCCGCGCCTCCGTCACAGTGACCGAGTGAAACCGGCCACAGTCGAGCGTGTGCCTGCTATACTACCATATGTCAGAGGTGTCACAGACAAGATTGGCTACATATAGAAGCGAGCTTCTATTAGAACATTCTACAAGCCGCCGAAGAAGATTAGTCAATTCTTACCATCCTTCTTATTTCTTCTACAAGATGCAGGAGTATACAAGCTTGAATGTGATTGTGGTCTCTCATATATAGGGCAAACAAAGAGATCAATTAGAACCCGCGTAAAAGAACACATAGCTGACGTGAAGCATCAACGTTCCGGGAAGTCTGCAGTTTACGATCATATTCTAGATGGCCCCAACCATTACATCAGATTTGATAGACCACAAATCCTCGCGAAAGAACATCGATTCCTACTAAGGATGATACGTGAGGCTATTGAAATTAAAAAAAACATCCTAATTTCAATAGAGAAGGAGGCTGGGTACTACCACCTGCTTGGGATCCTATAATTAATAAAATTAAAACTAAACCCAAGCATACCACTGCAAGACTTCAAAATACAGTTAGTTCATTCTGCGTAGATCGGACCAAAGACAATAATTAAAAAGCTGAAGGTACTCCGGGTTAACTTTGACATCGGGACGTCAGTCACCTCAGTCCCCCGTGACCATGGTTGCTGGAAAGCACCCGAAACGTCGGATATTAAAATTAATATAAATAAAATGCGATAAAATCCGTAGAAGTAGTTTTAATCAATGTATAGTGTTCGCGTAAATATAAGAAATCATTATTACAACATGAAGTTCCGTGTTAACTAAAATAATGTAGCTATAATAAAAGTTGGAATTCGTGTATATTTTTTATTAACGCTTCAGCAGATTCTTGCTCAATGGCTCGGAAGTTGTCGAGTGACCGATAGCGTTACTTTCGTAAATCTCCAGAAAATTTTCGAGAGTGTGTATCGAATAAATATACTCGTAGCATAAGCACTTGAAAAGCGAACTGTGATTATTCCATAAAATATAAGTCACCTTTACAGCTTTGGCTTCAGAAAATTATTAATCACAACGTTTTTCTAAATACCTGGTGGGAAATATGTTATGTTTGTCATGTGTTTGTTTAATAAAACTGAAGGAAAACTATCCTAAGCTTGCCTAAAAATAAAATATAGATATCAATTAACTATCATTCTAAATAGTTTTTGTTTCCATTCAATTTTAATTACATCAAAATATAGATATTTGTGTCACATTTATAAACAACATAAACTAAAATAAACTCACGCCTGTCAAACAGAGAGGTGTGTTACAAACTAACTACAGGATTTTGTTTGAGCGATATCGAGCAATGCACCATATTTATTTTTTTATTTTTTGTTGCACGAATGGATTGGTTCGATCGGGGAAAGGCAGCTTAAAGCTGTTGTATTTCGTATGGTGAGTGTGAGAACCTGAGACCCTTTTCACTGAAATTTGAAGTTCCACATCTGATTTTTGTATATGTTGATGTCTATGGGTTACAGTATTCACTTACCGATAATATATATATATATATATATATATATATATATATATATATATATATATATATATATATATATATATATATATATATATATATATTATCGGTAAGTGAATATATATATATATTATCGGCTTCCTATATAAATACAAAATCATTATGTTAAAAATTCTATATTTTTTAATCCAAAATATAAACAATCGATATACAAATATGAAAGAATTTTTAGCCCTCCAGCAGAAACCATACACCATTTAATTGCTGGTGGTCATGTATCACAAGGGTACTAAATTGGAAATAAGTATATTAACTGTGTTATTATTGTTGTTTTTTTTTATAATTGTTTTTATGAAATTAGCTTTGGACGGATTTTCATGTGAGCTGAAATTTTTCTGACACGCAAACTCAAGTGTTCTTGAACTAAATGTGCTCATAAGCCCGTCGTCTATTTTAAAAGCGAAAAATTTTACGACAGAACGTTCAGGTGCTTAAAAAACAAATATCTGACTGTAAGAAGGTAATTCGAACATGGATACAAAATTTGTCATACGATGATACAGAGAAGTTGCTGATTACTTTAAGTTAATTAATATCACAAGTAAATTAATGATAATGTATTTTACCCAAATAACCCTTATTAGTTAGTACGTTATTCATTTTATATAAGAAACAGAAAATATTTGTTAATGTATCTTTTAGCACATACACCTGAGAGGTTTATCCTAGTACTGGTGCCTGTTATTGTAGACTATTTTTAAGTTAAGACTTATTGGAATAATTTGTATATTTTATCAAAATAAAATAAATTATTATTATTATTATTATTAATTATTATCTATAACATAATTTTTAGTGGGACGTCGTTTCAATGGCAAAAAACACGGTAAAAACTTGATATATTAGCGCTGGTGCAGAACACAGGTCTCCTCCTCTGTGAAGGATTTATGCAAATGAAAAGGTCAATTTCACTGCCGCAATGCATTTTGTCAATCGTGTTAGCAACACTAGTTTACTCTTATATGATATTGTGTTATGTGCTTAATATGTACAAGTTCCTTGAAATTTATTTTATCTATCATTCATATCAGTGTAAATCAGCAATTAACAATTTAATTCAATTATTTTACACTTTAATTAAATTGATAAAAAATGCTATTAACAATTTAATTCAAAGATATCGTTTGGGATCGAACTCAATTTTATGTTTATGTCTGACAAAGTTAAAAAACTGAGCATTTGCAAAAAAGTACAAAGACTTAAGATAATCAATAATAAAAGGATGAACCAAAGTAAGGAAGCATCATACATCCGTCACAAAACGCAAGCACAAAGTGTGGAGTCCTCCTAAAGTAGCAAAGAGAAAATACCGCAATTATTAATACATCCGACGTGAGTTTCCTTTTATTTTCTCTAAACAAACAAAGGACACTCTCCAAAATTGCCCTGTTAAATAAAATCATCGGACATACACGATAATTAATTATCTATTTTATTATATTAGTTGCAAATACTTTAATAACACGGACTAGCTGCATGTCATAATGAACATTAAAAGTATTCTATTTGATTAATTACATTAATCGCAGCCATCGTCGCTAAACGTCATGTGGTGTGTAAAAAATGATTAGAGATGCCCAATCGAATGTAATCGATCTTCTGAATGATCTCTTTTGAATTTTCAATGAACTATTGCATATTTTTAATCTGTTTCACGTTTTACTTTATTTTGAATAAAGTGATAATAGAAACTAAAATAAAAACAGTCAATCACTATTTCTTTATATTAATCCTTAAAAGTATAATTTTAAAAACCTACCATACCTAATGAATGAGTTATACTCGGTTTTAAATTGGTATTTAAAATAATGCTGAAGTAAACAAATTAATTACTGGTATTTTAATAATTGTAGAGATATAATTACAAATTGCTGTGTGTATGTGTGTGTAAAATACATTGATTTCTTATCCTCATCGGTATTTTTACTCAATCACCACATAAAAACTTTTATTTCCTATAAATCAGTGTAGAGATCTAACTTTTATTACATAAAAATTACGATAAATTATATATTGGTAAACATTATATCGACAAAATTATTCACGGATAGACATTTTCAGCACTAGTATAATTCGCCTATGTTGTCACCACTGTTATTCAAAAATAAAATCTCATGTCTTGATGTTGGTAGAGTAGTTTGGCGCCCTTTGATACATTTACTTCTACCATGGTAGTCCCGCCTCTTACAACGCGGTCACATTAACTTGACGCATGGCTTTGATGACGTCATTTACAACAGTGTAACAGAGATGTTAACCATACTGACGATTGCCGGGCGAGCTAAGGGAGTGCGGGGGCTAGCGGGCGAGGCTTCGCATTCCAGCGATGCGTCACGTTAATGTCACCGCAATATAAACGTAGTGATTATATTCTCTTTGTATGCATATGCATTGAAAAGTGTATTTTGTGTAAATTGCGACTCTATTAATCGTATATTAATCGTATACTCTATTAAATGTATCAGGATATTTCTTTTCTGTTTCTTTAAAATACTACTAAATGATAAAAATCATAGTATTAGTAGTTCTATTATAAACGCAAAATCTGATACTTTTTTGTACCTAATAAATCTTTTCTGCAGCTAGTCAGCTATAAAAACAAGATCGTATAGGAATTCCGTAATGATCGACAATACAACACACAATGGGGAATGTCCAATGTTCATAGACACTTCGGCCATGGGTGCCCACATATAAAAGCATATGGAAATGGTAATGTGCAATTAAAATAATGAAATGGTTAAGGAATTGGTTTAAAAAAGTCGGGATTTTTATGATATAAAAGTTTTTATTTTCATAAATACAGTTTTTTAATGACTACTTTTACCAATTTTATTGCTTTTAATTTCTTTAACTTTTAATTCCCGATATTTCAGGTGCTTCATAGCACCCATGGTCATGGGGTACTGAGGTGACTGCCATCCCAATGTCAGTATTAACATGGAGTACCTTCAGCTTTTTATTAGTACCTATTTTTATAGTTCAATCTACGCAGATTGAACTTACTCTCTTTAAGTCTTGCATTGGTATGCTTGGGTTTAGTTTTAATTTTATTAATTATAGTGTCCCAAGCAGGTGATAGTACCCAACCACCTTCTCTATTGAAATTAGGATGTTTTTTTTAATTTCAATAGCCTCACATATCATCCTTGGTAGGAATTAAGGTTCTTTCGCGAGGATTTAAGGTGCAAATCTGATGTACGTCTATCTGGTTGGGGTGACACCTTCGACATACGGTAGTACAGCAGGCACACGTTCAACTGCGGTCGGCTTCACTCGGTCACTGTGACGTAGACGCGAGACCTGAAGCTTGATTCTGTGCAGAACCTGCTTGACGTGCTGAAGCTCCGCGGCCAGGTGCTTGCTCTCACAGATCCCATATGCTCTCTGTAACAAAGATTTGCTCACGGTAACTAATTGTGAAGGATGATGGTGAGATTTACCGCTTAAATATCAGTTTGTATGTGTCTTTTTTCCATACACAGTGTGACCTATGATGTTATTAGGATTTTGGATAACAAAAACATCTAGGAAAGCTAAGAAATTATTTGCCTCTAATATAATATCATAATTACTGAATGGAATTTGGCACAACGAGTGGTAACGATGGATAAAATTCATAGAAACAACATCCTGATTTAATATTTCACGGGCCATATTCATGAGCCGTTTTAATTTGTTTCTTGGCACTTGCAATAATGCCTTTATGCATTCATCACTATCTCCTGTTCTTACTTTCATCAAATATACAGCAAGTACAAAACATCCACTATGTTTACTTGACATTTTGGGAATTTCAGACAGAATTTGTTGGTATTGTGCCTTCGATAAGCCTAGATAATAATGTACAGTATGTTCAGGCATACTGCGATTATTTTCAAAGTCTATATGATGGTATAATCAAAAAAATCTATAATTTGTGCTACACTAAATGTTTTAATATGGTTATATATGGATTTTAAAAGTAAATACCAAGAGTTACTATTTAAATGGTAGTTACTGATTCTACATTTTGGACGTACATAGTAATTATATTCGCAAAAAGACATACCCGCAATGCTGATGGAACAGTGGGTTGATTGGAATAGTTATAACCAGGAAAAAACATTGATTTTGTGTGAGTGGTGCCCTTACAAAATTAGGCAGCAGTATATTGTACGATGTATGATCTAAGCTTTATTGTTCTAGGTTCAATACATTACTCACTGTAGATTGCAACGAGGACGGACTAGATGATTCAGATGGTTCCCATTCTGCAGTTTAACGTGATACTGCTTTATCAGTCCTTCGCCAGCAATCATGACACTCACGCGATGACGATGGCAACTGAAATAATATTAAATAAAAAAATAAGACAAAGTGAACAAAATAAAATAGATTTGTTTACTTTAAGCTCAAATATAGGTAAATGTTACTTAAAACTTAATGCCCTATATTATTAAATAATTAAGGACTGACTGATTACCAGTAGTCCAAAAACAATTAAAAATTGACTGTCTCATTTCTTGGTATTTGATAAAAATTATCAATTTCGTAACTATCTGGTGTTAGCTAGCTAATCTTATCGCCATGTTATAAATAAGCTATTATGTTTGTCAGATACAGCTTGTGCATATATTAAAAAATCAAACAATTTCATTTCATTCATTCATCACTATCAAATATCAGCAGCTAGAATTAATTAATTAAAAACTGTTAAACACTTACTTTTAACTGTTGTCACACTATAATGTGATCGGCAATATCACTCCATATGAGTTCTTGAGAATTTATTTGAAAAATAACAAACAAAATAACACAATTGCGACTATTGAGTTGTGAATTCTCTAGTACCTTTTTACTTGTTGAATTGTGATCACAGAACACTAATACCCTTAGGCGGGATTGTGATTTCATTTTCATTGCAAATTGCATGACATATTTCCTAGTTGTCAGATTTGATTTTGCCACATAACTAACATAAATGCAATGAAACGATATCGATTTTTATTCGATTAGTAATTTAATAAAAAAAAAT
The DNA here is from genome assembly GCA_036936625.1 of Parnassius smintheus behrii. NCBI lineage: Eukaryota > Metazoa > Arthropoda > Insecta > Lepidoptera > Papilionidae > Parnassius > Parnassius smintheus. The sequence goes on from JAUPFT010000020.1 coordinate 45,237,620, forward strand.
ATTTCAGGCGCTTTAAGTTTTACGCGCTTTTTAAGATATATTTTCTTTTATTAATTTAAATTCTTTTTTTAAATGTATTTTTAGGAACAGTTAAAGTGTGGAGTAGCGTATTGTTATGCTCTAAACGGTTCATGGTAAATCAGCTGAAAATTCACTTGTTTAATTATCATAACATGATTCAATTTTAAATGTATTGTTAAAACAGATAACAATGACAGTTAAATTGTGCAGTAGCATTTTGTTATACTCTAAAGAATTCATAGTAAATCAGCTAGTAATTCACTTGTTTAATTATCATAACATCATAATATCGATAGCGGTTCGATTATTATTCGATTAAGAATTTCATAAAAAGAGAATAATCTTGGAGGCGTTTTAACTTCTGCTCGCGTTTTAAAATGTATTTTCCTTTATTTAATTAAATTCTATTTTAAGTGTATTTTTAAGAACAGTTAATTGTGCAGTAGCACTTTGTTATGCTCTAAAAAAAATCATGGTAAATCAGCTAAAAACTCACTTGTTTAATTATCATAACATGATTTCATTTTAAATGTCTTGTCAGATAAGAATAATTGTTATATTGTGCAGTAGCGTTTTGTTATATCGCATAGAATTCATTGTAAATCAGCTAGTAAATCGCTTATTTAATTATTATAACTACAGGTAAAGGCGGTTGTTAAAGTTTTCAACCAAGCCGATAAAAACGGTTGTTTTTGGCTTGAAAATGATAAAAATATTTTTTTGTGCAATAAGTTTTTATATTTCGTAATGAATAAACCACAGAAAGCCTTATAATGTATATTAGTCCTTTTTTGAGCTACAAGTAGCTTATTTTCAAGAACTGCAATTACAATTTTGTCCTTTTGAAAAGGAAACTCAGCGTTTGTAAACGTTCAACTAAGAAACAGAAGGGAGGAATCGAGGCTTCTCTCGATCCGGCCTCCTATCACGCCTACGTTGGGTTCGGGAACAACGTATGTGATCTCCGCAACGGAGTAACACACAAGGGCGATAACCTCTTCCTTTTCAGAAAATAGGTTCAGGCGGGGATTACGAGTCTTCCGAAGTCGTCCCGGTCCCAACGCCTTAATTCTTCGATGTGGACTGTATAATTTTGAGGGATGAATTTCTTGGGAATAAAACAGCAATTATCTTCAAACCGTTCCGTGATAGAGTAATCACTTTTCCCTATCACTTCCCTACACTTTTTCTTCTTATTGACTGCTGGTTTTGCACTTTTCCTGAACCAATCCTGAAGGATTCCCGAACTTCCCCGAAGGATTTCCGAACGAATCCCGAAGGATTTCCGAACTTCCCTGAAGGATTCCCGAATTGCAAGAAAACTCGTTTACTGAGCTACCCCTGAGCTATACGCGAAAGTGAGCCGCGCCATTTGTGCGCTCGCGCAACTCAATCACATCAATTTGTACTATCACTCTCTCACGGTTTTCTCAATAATTTATTTTTTATAAGACATACATTTATACAATTTACTTATAAAGATAGCACAAAAAATATCTTTACTACGATTTACGTTACATTTTCATATCACAAAAAACCTTTTGTTTATTAAACAAAATATGCCTATTTTACTCACATGTTCAAAGTTAAAATTTCTTAAATATTTAACATAGAAAGTTAAAACAATGTTTTCCACTTGAAATTATACATATCTTAATCAATACAACAGTTTAATTTACATTTTCTCTATACATTTCACTATTAAAACACTTTTAAATTTCTTATACAAAACTATCATTATTTAACTTATTCACAGGAATTTTCACATAAAAATAACACAGAATTCACCTCTTTTGCACGTACAATCAATCTGAAATGTTTTACAAGTCATTACATACATAAATCGCTGAAATTGCAAATATTTAAATTTCTACATATTTGGCCTCCTAAGTACGTGGCTAGCGTGCGTCTATGATCTCACACTATTTGAACAACTTATTTTGCACGGCTATCGACTATCAGAAAAAATGGAAAGTCTAATATCAACAATAATAGGTGAATAAATGCTTCTACATAATTCTCAAACTGTAGGAAACTATTTTTAATCAGATTCTTATCAGTTATCATGTCTCTTATCAGATAACATAGACAAAATATTTCATGAATCGATACATTGAAAATAGGCATTTGTTTTCATACAAAACATATCAAACTCATATAAGACATTACTTATGCAATCAATTTCCATTGATTCTACTTATGCACAGCGATTATCTCGACCGGGGAACAAATCCGGTCTCTAACTTTATTTTAATATTTCTTTAAATTAACATCGTTGGAAAGATGATTTCAACCGGGGAACAAATCCGGTAACATAATTTATATCTTAAATTCTCTATATGAATATTTTAAGAAATATTACTAAGAAAACGATAAACTGTTCCGGCCTGGGAGTCGAACCCAAGACCCTCATATCATTAATTCGATATTTCTTTAAGATTTAACTAAGCATTTTCTTATTAGAATACTGTTGCTTGATAATTTGCTTTTTAGAAGCTATTCGTAATCGGTTAAATAATAAATTGAAATGTTCTTATAGGCGCGTCGCCAACAATCTCCCCCCCGTGCATCAGCACCATCATTTGGGAGGTGTCGCGGGTACCAGGACTATTATTCTGGATGTAGGTCTCCTCAAGATACCTGTGCTAGTAATGACGTCAAACACTCTGGTGTGACCGTCTGGTCCCTACTCTGGTACTAATCTTGCCTTTCGGCCACGTATTTGGTGGCAACGAGTGATCTATTATCAAGACAATATCACCTTCTTTAGGTTCCATGAACTTTCCGTTATTACCTGTTCGAGGTATTAACGTAGGCATGTATTCTTTTAGCCATCTCGTCCAAAAATGGTCGGCTAACCTCTGTACAGATTTCCAATTGAGTTGACCCGTCAGATGTTGCTCTAAAAATAATCCAGGTGGTCGATCACCACATGAGCGTCCCAGAAGAAAATGATTGGGTGTCAAACCCTCTTCAGGACTATCCATACTGAATGTTACCAGAGGTCTGGAATTTACAGTATGTTCTGCTTCTAAAAGCAACGTATGCAGAACCTCCTCTCTTGGGCTCCTTTCTTTCAGCGTAGCGGTCAACGCAATTTTAATCGATCTTACTAACCTCTCCCAGGTGCCACCCATGTGCGGTGCTCCTGGAGGTATAAATTTCCATTTAATATATTTTTTAAATGACTCATTTTTCATGCCCTCATAGCATTCTTCGCATGCTTTCAATAATTCTTTATTTGCAGCTTTGAAATTTGTCCCGTTATCGCTGTATATAACGGCTGGTTTTCCTCTTCTGGCGATAAATCGCCTTAATGCCATTATCATTGACGCTGGTGTCAATAAGGCTGCTAATTCTAGATGTACTGCTCTGATGGTCAGTTTTTCGTGTCGCCTTCCTATCGTCACACTCATAGGTCCGAAATAATCTACGGCTGAGCATGTAAAAGGTGGTTCATTGTGAGCTGTTCTCTCCAGAGGAATATTTCCTTGTGGCACGTTCTGCGGCTTTGACCTGTATGTCCTGCACCACCGACAATGATGTGACACACTTCGTACTACATTACGCAAGTTCAAGACATAAAATTTTTGGTTCACCTCATTCATCACCGTCTGGTGATTGGCATGTCCAAAATGACGATGAACTTCTCTTATCATCATTTTAACGATTTCGTGTTTACCGTCTAATACGACAGGTTTCCTACTTTCCTCAGTCAAATTAGACTTGAAAGGTAAACGCCCATTTAAACGGAGTAAGTTATCTTCTCCTATTTCCATAGATAATTTACTTAAGCGTGAACTTCTTTCAAAGCTTTTGCCTGCTTTCAAGCATTTTATTTCCGAATGAAAACACTCGTCTTGAACGAACTTCCAAATGAATAATTCCTCTTTTTTCAAGAGCGCTATGTCCAACGCGCCATCGGGTCCTTTAACCGACTTTGCTAAAACTTCGTTGGAACACATAACTGACTTTTCGGCTGCGTTGTCGGGTCCTTTAACCGACTTTCTTAAACTCTTGAATTTTTCTACCGCTTGTAAGGTGCGTGTAGTTGCCCCAAGGAATTTCTTAAAGCTGCTAAATCGTCCGTAGTCGGGTAGACTTAACGGTAATTGCTTTCTCAGCACATTTACGCCTTTTGGCGATTTTTCTTCACCTGTTTCTAAGCTATTTATGGTGTCCACTTTTTTGGGCCATAAATCAGGACTTTTCCTGAAGAATTCAGGTCCTTGAAACCAGCGATGACTTACATCGAATGTGGAAGGAAAACTTCTAGTGGCGTCATCTGCCACGTTTTGTGACGTTGGAACCCATCGCCATTCACATGGTTTACTGTGATCTTCGATCTCAGCCAATCGATGAGCAACGAATGGTTTAAAAGTGCGAGGATCTGACTTAATCCACGCTAACACTGTACGTGAGTCCGTCCAAAATATTCTCTCGGATATCTCGTACTTGCTCTCTTCAATAACTGATGCAGCCAGTCGACTGCCCATAAGAGCCGCTTGTAATTCAAGCCTTGGAATCGAAACTGGTTTCAGCGGCGCTACTCTTGCCTTTGCGGCGATCAGCGTAATCCGTCTTTCTCCTAGCTCGTCCGTGGTGACGTAATACACCGCGGCAGCGTATGCTTTTTCACTAGCATCCGTGAAAGTGTGTAACTCTCCCTTGCCGACGCCTTCAGCGGGTCTAGGTACTTCTAAATGACCTAATTTCTTTACTTCCGATATCCATTTACAAAATAACACGTGTAATTCGTGTGTAACTTCTTCATCCCAAGAGATGCTTGTCCTCCATACTTTCTGGATCAGCGACTTCCCTTGAATGGTTATGGGTGATGCAAGTCCCAAAGGATCGAAGACTGAGATCATAGCGCTAGTTACCTCCCTCTTCGTAGGCGGTCGTAAACCTTCCATCACCTCTTCCGGTGTGTTACGAAGACTTATGGAGAAACTTATTATGTCACGTTTGATATTCCAAATCAAACCTAAAGTGCGCTCTGTGTGCTCTTTATCTCCCAGCGAAGTACTGTCGCTCTTATATTTATTTTCCATTTTACATAAAACTTCGGGTCGGTTGCTAGCCCATCCTCTTAGTTGGAAAGAAGTACGTTTATGTAATTCATACATATCGTTTACTATCCTTACGGCCGTCGTCACGTCGAGAAATGCCTGTAGATAGTCATCCATATAAAAATTTGTTTCCGTAGCGGAAGCTGCTTCTGCATAGATATGTGCGTTATCCTGCGCATTTCTATTCTTCACATACATAGCGATGCATGGTGATGATGCCGCACCAAATACGAGTGACGTCATCTATACTCTTCCGGTGGCGCGTCACGATTGTGCCGCCATAAGAATCGAAGGCTATCCCTGTCTTCTTCCCGGATTTTCACTTGCAGGAACATTTCTTTAATGTCTGCCATCACTGCCACGCTTCCTTCTCTGAATCGTAGCAGAACTCCAAACAACGACTTCAATAAGTCCGGTCCGGTTAACGATGCATCATTGAGACAACGTCCGCCCGTCCTAGCGGCGGCGTCGAAAACTATCCCTATTTTCTTTTTCTGTGGGTGAGTAACTGCAAAGTGAGGAAGATACCACGTGCGTGGGGAAATGGAAATATGGTTCGCTTTCTCTGCGTAACCGTTAACGATGAGATTTTCAATTTGCTTCTCATATTCCTTTTTCAACTTGCTATTTTTATCGAGCTTCTTTTTGATATTAAACAGGCGACTTTCAACCTGTGCTCTATTCGACGGCATGCACTCATTATCTGTGCGCCACAACAAAGCAGTCTCGTACCTATTATTAGGTATACGACGTACCGTTTTGCTCAAAATATTTAAAGCCCGTTCTTCTGGGTCGTTTGCGGGCTTTCTCGCAGACACTCCCAGAGATTCCAAACTAAAATAATCTTTGATCAACTTTTCCATGTCTTCCTCCTTGGTTTGATGCCACCCGATATGTGACCATGTAAAACCCATCCGTTTGTTTGTGAGTTTGGTGAGCGATGCTACAGGTAGGTTCTTACCTCCTGAAATTAATTCACGAGTAACTATGAGATGCCAATTGTCCTGGCCAATTAATATGGTAGGTCTGGACCTCTCATACCTCAACTCGTCCTTAATCGGTGTCAAATGAGAACATCGTTGCAATAATTCTCGACTTACTGACTGCGGAGAAAGGTTAAGTGACTTAATTGTTTGCACACTTATCTCCTCTAAGTCGTTCGAGTAAATGCCTTTTATCTTAACGTTTAAGCGGTACGAACTGTCGTCGTTAATTCACTTACCTCCCACGGCTTCAATACGTAATTCTTCTTTACGTCCGCGAGGCGCTAACTGCGGAGCCATCCACTCCTCTATGAGTGTCATGGTCGATCCCTCATCCAGAAGAGCTGTTGTCTTGACCTTTCCTCTAGGTCCATACAACTCGACCGGTATAATCTTTAAGTATGCACATGCCAGTGTATTTACTGTACTAACAGTTGTAATTTGAGCCTCTTTACCCCCCTCGTCCCCTTGCGGTGAGGTATTTTCATTGGGGTATCGGTGTAGCATTCGATGATGTGCCATTCTACATCCCTCTACACCACATTATTTCGCTCTGCACTCTAACCTCTTATGGTTAGGTGACAAACATTGAAAACATACTTTCGCTTTTTTAACCGCCTCCCATTTCTCGCGATTATTCATGTCCTTAAATTTGTAACAACTTACTATAGAGTGCTCCTTGTTGCATATAACACACTTATGTGTTATCCGACTTACAGGCTTGTCCTGGGTTATCATAACCACTTGTCGGTTGTGCCCTTTATTATTTCGGTGTTCTAGACGCTCGCTCGTATTACTTCGGCGCTCATAGCGCTCGCTCTTGACATGGTTGCGTACACTCCCCTTTGCAGTGTGTACGGTTTGCTTCTTGAATTCAGGACGCTTCCGTTTTTCAGGCACATTTTCATTGCTTAAGGACGTTCCAAATTGTTCACTCAATGAATTTAAAAACTTGGCCATCTTCTGTAACTCTGGCTCCAAAGGATGCTGAGCTCGATATTCAAACCATTTAAATTTAATCATAGTTCCGAGTTTCTCCACTATACGGCTCACTAACTCCAGTGAGTATAAATACTGTGGTTGATTCAACGCTTGTATTGTGGCAACCACGTTCGTAATACGACTTGCAAAAGATCCTATATTCCGGCAATCTTCTGCCAATCTTGGCATACGCTTTACATTCTCGATTTCGGCTAGAATGAGCATCTCAACCCTACCGAATCTTCTTTCGAGAGCGTTCATTATTTCTTCAGGTTCACACAAAGTAAACAACAATGACTTAACCGCTTCCTTAGCGGTGCCCTTTAATGCCCTCCTAAGGCGTGCGACATTCTGTACCCCTGAAAATTGGCTTCTTGTGTCTTCAAACACTGTTTTGAAAATTATCCATTCACCCGGGTCTCCATCGAACACCGGTAATTCCTGGAGGAAATGAAGCTGGGAAGACTTATCTTTACCCGCTATCTTTATTGCACCCACAATCGCTTCGGTCAATTCTGACACCTCACTCGCGTGTGTTTTCTGTGCATTTCCTTGGTTGCGCTCGATCTCCGCCCCTTTGCGGCGTGATCCTTTGCACGCTTCCTTATCAGTAATATCGGGTTGCGTTACACTAACCGGCACGCTCATTATGGTCTGTTGAACCCAACTCCTTACGAAAGGTTCCACCTGAGTATTCCGCTCCTCATCATCCTAACTCGAGTCGATCTCTTCTTCTCGGTTGAGTCGTGCCAACTCCAATTGAGACTTGGCTAAGGTAGCAGCTGCCTGTGCTCGTTCGAGCTCTGAGCGTTCGAATTTAATCCGCGCCTCTAATTCGGCTTTCAGCCTCGCCGATCGCGATGACCTACTACCTCTCTGTGACCCTTTGTCACTAGTGTGCCCGATTACTGTCCTTGACGATGCCGCTTCTTGGGTCCTTTGACCTACTTTTTCGACTACCGTTTCACTCCTGGATATAACGGATTGTTGTGCGGTGCTGGCCTGCGTACCACTGGTGTCCGTCCTGTTGCTTGTCGTTGCCACGGACGTCCCTGAGTCCCACGTGCATGTGGACGTATCGGTGGTGGCTCCACTTGAAGGATTCGTTCCACTCGAAGCAGTAGCTGTGGTCGCTCCAGATGATTCCGCCTCCTTAGCCTTTCTTGAGAGCCCTGTTCTTGTCCTGCTTCCTTCGCTACTCTTTGTCTGGTCTTGTGCCTTCTTCATCTTGCAGGAAGGTGATTGTTGGCCTACGGTCCCTACAACCCCTTACCAACAACCCTTCTACACCCCAACCTAACCCCACTACCCCTCCCCCCATTTATCTCCCAACCCTACAACCCCTTACTACCCTAACAGCCCTATCAGCCCTATCAATTCTGAACGGGGCCTACCTAGGTGAGCCGTTCAGGGATGGAGTCGTGCAGGAATGGAATGGAGGAAAGGTTTAGGAACTGTCCCGCCAAGGAATATGACGAAACAGTCGAGCGGTAGTGCAAGCGCAGTCTCGCTCGAGAGAACTGCTCCACCCGAAGGTGTTGTGCCAGAGCCCAACCGTTTGGCACCGTTAGGTGGTCGGGATGTATGCTGTGCTTCGTCGCCCAGTCGACGGTGACGCCTCGTCCAAGCGCCCTCCTCCGGCCGCGATGCAGCCAGGTGCCCACGAGCACCCTCGCCTGGCAGCAGCAGCGGTGGATGCTTCCTCTTGCACCCTCTGATGACCCGACAGGAAATGCCGGACACGGTCGTCCGACAGGAAATGCCAGACACGATCGTCCGACTGGAAATGCCGAGCACGCTTGCCCGACAGGAAAAATGCCAAGCCCTGCTTGGCCACGAGTGCCTTCACAAGACACCTGCGCCTGGCTGCGATACGTGCCCCATGCGAGCACACGCCCCAAGCCACAATCCCGGTTTTCTTTCTTCCGGTATTTCCAGGTCCAGTCCTTCTGCGCTGACCTGGTCTTCTGGCCTTTGGTCCTGTTGCTTCAGCTCAAACCTCCGGCTTCCTTCGGTTGCTGATCTTCACTCGGCTCCAAAGATCTTCTTTTTCCATAACCAGCAGTCCACGGCTGGTTTCTTAATCCTGGCTGCGAAGGAACAATTGAAAAGGAAACCTGGTTCGGAAGGTCCTCCTGATCCGGCTCAAAGGACCAATTGAAAAGGAACTAGGGCAGGATTAAACATTCGGGCTCTGAAACGGAAGGGAGGAATCGAGGCTTCTCTCGATCCGGCCTCCTATCACGCCTACGTTGGGTTCGGGAACAACGTATGTGATCTCCGCAACGGAGTAACACACAAGGGCGATAACCTCTTCCTTTTCAGAAAATAGGTTCAGGCGGGGATTACGAGTCTTCCGAAGTCATCCCGGTCCCAACGCCTTAATTCTTCGATGTGGACTGTATAATTTTGAGGGATGAATTTCTTGGGAATAAAACAGCAATTATCTTCAAACCGTTCCGTGAGAGAGTAATCACTTTTCCCTATCACTTCCCTACACTTTTTCTTCTTATTGACTGCTGGTTTTGCACTTTTTCCTGAACTAATCCTGAAGGATTCCCGAACTTCTCCGAAGGATTCCCGAACTAATCCCGAAGGATTCCCGAACTTCCCCGAAGGATTCCCGAACGAATTGCAAGAAAACTCGTTTACTGAGCTACCCCTGAGCTATACGCAAAAGTGAGCCGCGCCATTTGTGCGCTCGCGCAACTCAATTACATCAATTTGTACTATCACTCTCTCACGGTTTTCTCAATAATTTATTTTGTATAAGACATACATTTATACAATTTTCTTATAAAGATAGCACAAAAAAATATCTTTACTACGATGTACGTGACATTTTCATATCACAAAAACCTTTTATTTATTAAACAAAATATGCCTATTTTACTCACATGTTCAAAGTTAAAATTTCTTAAATATTTAACATAGAAAGTTAAAACAATGTTTTCCACTTGAAATTATACATATCTTAACCAATACAACAGTTTAATTTACATTTTCTCTATACATTTCACTATTAAAACACTTTTAAATTTCTAATACAAAACTATAATTATTTCACTTATTCACAGGAATTTTCACATAAAAATAAAACAGAATTCACCTCTTTTGCACGTACAATCAATCTGAAATGTTTTACAAGTCATTACATACATAAATCGCTGAAATTGCAAATATTTAAATTTCTACATATTTGGCCTCCTAAGTACGTGGCTAGCGTGCGTCTATAATCTCACACTATTAGAACAACTTACTTTTTCACGGCTATCGACTATCAGAAAAAATGGAAAGTCTAATATCAACAATAATAGGTGAATAAATGCTTCTACATAATTCTCAAACTGTAGGAAACTATTTCTAATCAGATTCTTATCAGTTATCATGTCTCTTATCAGATAACATAGACAAAATATTTCATGAATCGATACATTGAAAGTAGGCATTTGTTTTCATACAAAACATATCAAACTCATATAAGACATTACTTATGCAATTAATTTCCATTAATTCTACTTATGCACAGCGATCATCTCGTCCGGGGAACAAATCCGGTCTCTAACTTTATTTTAATATTTCTTTAAATTAACATTATTGGAAAGATGATTTCAACCGGGGAACAAATCCGGTAACATAATTTATATCTTAAAAATTCCCTATATGAATTTATTAAGAGATATTACTAAGAAAACGATAAACTATTCCGGCCTGGGAGTCGAACCCAAGACCCTCATATCATTAATTCGATATTTCTTTAAGATTTAAGTAAGCACTTTCTTATGAGAATACTGTTGCTTGATAATTTGCTTTTTAGAAGCTATTCGTAATCGGTTAAATAATAAATTGAAATGTTCTTATAGGCGCGTCGCCAACACCTTTATACAAAAACTAGAAAAAACAAAGTACGAGTAACTTTTTGCTGGCGATAATGATAGTGGTATTTTAACTCGATGTAGAATCTTTGCTTGTTACTACGGAACTCTTCATTGGCTTGCGAGGCCGATTCACATTGGGCCACTTTTTCCAACTTTTAGTTATATTTTATTAATTGTTTTTTCGTTTAAGTGGAGCTCTCTTATTTTAGATTTATTACCTATATATAAAACAATCAACCTAAGTAGTTAAAGTGTGTAAATACGATTGTTAAAAATAATAGTAGGATTTAAATTTAAAATTTTATTAAAATATATTAAAAGTATTAATATCACAAATAATTATTTTAATAATATAATTTTATCACACAACTGACGCCCTCATAAACAATGTAATGGTGAAAGAATTTTCAAAATCGGTCAAGTATTTTTCGAGATTAGCTAATAAAAACTTTACGTTACGTGGTAGAGCCATGCTGCAGTTATATTAGTAGTATAGTTGTAGCACGAATGGGTCGGCTCGACCGGGGAAGGACCACGCTCTCACAGAATACTAGCGTGAAATAGTAGCTTAATGCTGCTGTATATATTTCGTATGGTGAGTGTAGAGAACCGGAGACCCTTTTTACTGGAAATGAGGCATTCCATCTCAGTCCTCACGGGTGACAACGCATCCGCATTTTGATCTGTAATGGAAGATAGATGTAGATGTCTATGGGCCGCAGCAACCACTTACAGGTGGACTGTGTGCTCGTTTGTCACCCTATTCTATATATATAAAAAAAAACATATTCACTGAAAGTAGCGCCCTCTATAATAAAAATGCATCCTACATTAAATATCTATAAATGTACATAACATTATAGCGGTGAAAGTATTTTACGAGTTTAACTAAATAAATACCTATATTCGTTGAAAGTAGCGTCCTATCATAAAATGCATCGTACGTTTTACAGTCATAATAGAATCGTAATGATGAAAGATTTTTTTTAAATCGGTCAAGTAGTTTTTAAGCACCATTGCAAAAAGCGATACAGCTTAGCCACCCGCACACACAGTAAAAACATAACCATCCTTTTTCGTCGGATAAACAACTGGTTGACTACGGTTGCGTATCTTCTGCTTTGGATAAATATCCGTTGTCAACGGTGGCTTTACACCTATATCATAACATCATAATAATTATCGAAAAGTTATATTAGCATTGTAATAATGACACCGTAAATAATCTATTAAAAAAAGGGAATCGATTTTAATGAGATTTGTGACAGGCAACATTTTTTATTTTATCCACAAACTAATGAATTACGCATTTACCTAATTTTATTTTTATCATTTCAGTACCATTTTTTGTGCAAAAATATTCCCATCTTTTTAGGATAAATGAATACCGCGATTAATAATCATAAATAAAGATATATTTTTTTAACAAATGCATATTGTTGGGCGTTCCATGGCCGAAAATGGGCATCCCCTTTCCGATGCTCTTGGTTCCAGGGCGAATAATGTATGGGCGCTGAGCAATGTCCTTTAAAGGGGAAATAAATGAAATTAGGCTTTACTTTGCGGAGTTCGAAACGAGATAAGACACATCATTTTTAGTATTTTTTACGCGGCCCTTAGCTCAATAATTTGTCATCTTTAATATTTTGAGGTCCCTATTTTCTCACACATTATAAATTACAAACTATTACTATACTTTGTTCTGCCCTTCTTGTAAGTGGCGCGATGTGTTTCACTCCTCTCGACTTTAGACATTTTTCAGTGTAAATATAAAATTAATTGATAGCTTTACCAACGATTACGATGTACTCGTATTTATCATAATCATCATCGGCATAATTCAATTATTGTGGAAAGTGAAATTCGAAATCATCATCATTACAACCCTTTATAAGTTCACCGTTGAACATATTATATACCATTTATTGAGGTTTTTACCTACTAAGGGTTTAAGTTACGGAGTTTTTATTAGTTTATGTTTGTACTTACAGAGATTCGTTTACGAGCTTTGATTAGGAATTATACACAAAGATAGACGAGCTAGGTTAAAAGCAAATGAAACCTTTAAATGTTAATAGATATGTACATATGTACACACACTTATTTAATTAGTTAATTCTTGGGTTTAAAGATGCATTTATTCAAGTTTATTTTATTCTACATAAAAAAGTTGACAACTTTTTTCGTTTCAAACTATTCTCTTTGTATGTCTGTCTGTCAATAAATAAAGAAGAGAAAATATCATCCTATGTGTTACTTCATTCCTATAGAAGATCGTAAAAATCTCTATAAAAAGCTAATGATACAAATAAGTTACTGTACTTAGACCTTATTGTATTGTTTACCATTTGATAAATACGAAAAACAATAACAATGTTTTATGGGGAACCTTTATTGATTGCACATTCATTTAAAATGACTCATTGATAGATGATTGACGTTGCTAAGATCGTCTTCGTTACAACTTTAAGTAACTGAGGTGTGACTCTCAAATTATTCATTAAAGTTATAAAGGGTTTGTATGTTAAGAACACAAGGTTGAAGTTATCAAGGTTATATTGTATAACAATACTTATGAAAATGTATAATTATGAAAATATCTGAGTAGATCAAACTTTTATTGGTTTGAAGTCTAACATTGGAAGCAGAACTTTCTGCAAGTAAAACTTCCAGTTGTCCAAAGGTGCCCGACGTTGAGCGAAGTTCAACAGTTCAGCAGAAGTATTACGCGTTCTGTATGAGTATGCGGAAATAGTTTTGTAATGTTACCGTTATCGTTATCATATCAAAGTTTACTGCTGAACATGAGCATCCCCGTTGATTGCCACATTACATGAATATTTGCTACAGTTACCATGCTTGACAGACGGATTTTAATTTTCTAACCGCAGTTTCAAATTTTCTGTTTTTAGGAAAACGCTACTGCTCATCTCCTGTTTGATTTCCCTCAGTCGCTTTTTACGACACCCACGGAATGATATGGGGTTGTGAATATTCTTACACCACCAATGTGTAGTGGTACCGTGTCGTAGAAACGTGAGTAAATCACTTAAATTGCTTTTATTATGCGTAGAATTCGCATCACTATACTAGGTCATTAAATTCTAACACATTCATTAAAATATGTTATTAAAAAGAGTAATGTTTAAACTGTCTTGTTGGCCATGAGCGTTCAAATCACATGTGTGCGCGTGTGCGTGTTTGCGAGAGTGCATGCGTGCGTGCGTGCGTTCATGCGTGTGCTAGTTAATTTCTTTGTTTAAATTTTCCATGAAAAAATTACGTGCGGCTGTGAATGTGCGCATTGCGCAATACTCGAAAACTAAAATCCTGACCTACGCAGATGAGAGGCTAGCAACGGATATTGAGGCTGGCCGCCGAGACCGTAATTCGGTCTGGACTAACTTATTAAACAGTTTCATTTGGTGAATAGGAGAAAAACATTCTTTAAATAATTAGTTTATTTTCTTATATTTGCACGAATACTACACGTGGAATGAAACTAATTATACGCGATAAAATTCATCCATTCAATCATTCATTTTGACTATTTTAATTCTCGACGTTTCGGGTACTTTACAGCACCCATGGTCATGGGAGGGGTGGAGATGTTTAATATTGACGACGAAGACTATCTTCAACTTTTAATTATTAATTTTTGGTGCGATCTACGCAGAACGAGCTTACAATATCTTGAAGGTTTGCATTATTATACTTCTGTTAGGTAAGTAGGTTAGTAACATTGAAAATGATAAGGAAAATGAAAAATCTTTATTCAGTATCTTTTACATAGTAACATGACTCATGTTTGGAATCTCCTTTTAAGTATGTTACTTGTGTTAGGAGACCTCGTTCCTTCCCAAGATTACAAAAAGATACACTGTGTTATAGATATTGATTCCGATAAAATCCATTAAATTTATTTTTTTCTCATGATTTTACTAAACTCAAAGCAGCCCTAGAAGCGTAATTATGGCGTCGGGAGTAATAGCCATTTGTTTTCACGAAAGAATCGAACTTTGTAAAACTTTGATAAATTGCATAGCTGGTTTGAATAAATGCTTTAACTTCCATTTGTGGAACTTTGGATGGTAAGATATATTTTACGAATAAGTTTGAGTTTTGTGTCCCAGTTAAAAGCACTTTTTCATCAAAGTATGGGTGACAAACGAGCATACAGTCCACCTGATGGTAATTAAATGCTGTGGACCGAGAGAGAATAGTAGAAAATAGAATATAAAATTTTAAATTCATACAGAATAATTAGCTGAGGATGAGCCATAAGGGCTCACGGGCTAAGTGCTAAGCTTTCGCCGTAAATATCATGATACATGAGCGAGCAACCCGGGTTCGACTGCACCGACACCAATGTAATTGTAAACAGTTTTAACTATTGAATGACGATGTTTTCCAGAAAAAAATCGTGCGTAAGTAGGTGCGTGCGTGCGTGCGTGCGTGCATGCGTGCGCTTGCGCGTTTGCGCATGTGTGCGTGTGTGTGTGTGTGTGTGTATGTGTGTGTGTGTGTGTGTGTGTGTGTGTGTGTGTGTGTGTTTGTGTGTGTGTGTGTGTGTTTGTTTGTTTGTGAATAAGTGTGTCTTATGTTTTTGTAAAATTCAGTACTGCAATCATTATACAGATGCAACGTGGCTCTACCACGTTTGGAGTAATCCTTTTCATATTTATGTTTTTGGTGTCGCATCTCTGTAAACCACGCCGAGTAAGCTTAAATGCTTGTGCTTGAAATAGTTTACTAAAATTCAAGTGCGGACTGCGACTAACCACAAGGCTATTATCGTTGGTTTATATTATTTAGATTATTTTCCCATATAAATAAAATGTACTACCAAATTGGATCGAGTCTACACGCTATGATATATAAGAAATTCTAAATCGTCATATTCAATTTTAAATGGTAATGGCAACCCATAAGCCTTTAAACAGATTAGTATTTCTATTAAGATTATAAAGTATTGCTGTGATTCTAGGAAAGGAAAGAAATATAAAATAAAATAAAAACAAAATGAGCCATGAAACAAATCTCTTTGATATGAAACGTAAGCTAACATTGCGGTTATCAGGAATAAAGTAGAGGTGAAGTTTTCCTGAATGCTATTACGGAATTAAATTTCGGAGTCGAGCTTTGTATAAAAAAAAAACCTACAAGTGTTTATTATAAGATATTTTCTTAATTACTTGGTCTTGTAGTAGCTCCCTTAGTATAAAACTTTGTTAAAAATATAGTTCAATTTTATATTAATTTAACATTTCATAACGTTGGCGTAACATTTGCTACGTAGTGGCAGCGTTGTAGAATCTACTAGCATTAAATAGTGTTATGAGCTTGAGGTTCGTGACAATAAAAATTGCCGATAGAATTACCTAAATCAACACTTTAATTTACTTTATACAAATTAAAGTTAAAAACACTAATAATTAAACACACTAATTCACTTAATTCCGCTCTGAAGCTTCGCTTATGTCGCCGAGTTCAACTCTGCCCCGATCGCATCTTGCAGCGCCTATTTATTTAAATTAGCAAAGAAACATCCCGAATATTCAGGTAAATGCGCGCAAAGGGACGAGTGTGCGAGTATAGACTTTCCAGAAACTTAGACTTCGGATGGCGCTGTCGGTTGAGAGATCTGTGATGTCATTCTCTGCAAAGCTCCCTTCGCTCTCGTTCCTGACACTAGATGGCGCTAGTTGACTTATTCACACAACACTGCCCTCTCCTAAGACATGCTCGTCCCGAGCATTATCGGTCCCATAATAACGCGCCAAGCGATCCACATGGACGATCTTAGGAGTCCCTCTTGCGCCTTTCTGTATCCGGTAGGTCACATCGTTGATCCTGGTTACAATCCGGTACGGGCCGTCCCATTTAGCTTGAAGCTTAGGAGATTTCCCTTTGCTGCGGACTGGATTGTGAAACCACACTAATGAACCTTCGTTGAACCCTTTATTGTTCATTTTGCGGTCATACCGGGTTTTCATTTTCTCAGACATTTGCTGGCCCGATTGTCTGACGTGCTCATAAATGTCATTCATTTTGTTCCGCAAGTCACATGCATAATCGGTTATACTGCGTGGGGCATCAGGTGGTATCCCAGTGATCAGGTGTGCAGGCAGCCGTAATTCTCTTCCAAAGTTTGCGAAAGCTGGTGTCACTGCTGTACTTTCGTGAACAGAACTTCGATATGACAACAAAAACGGTTGTATGTGCTTGTCCCAATCTCGTTGCCGATTGTCTACAACTTTTGCTAGGTACCTCTCCAATGTCTGATTAAATCGTTCCACCAATCCATCAGATTGCGGGTGATAAGAAGTCGTTCTTGTTTTATGAGTACCCATAACTCGGCAAGTTTCCTGGAATATTTAAGACTCAAAATTCCTTCCTTGATCGCTGTGAATCTCTAAAGGTACTCCAAAACGACAGAAGACTTCATGAACTAGTTTATCTGCAACTGTTGAAGCTTCTTGATTTGGAATGGCGAAGACTTCTGGCCACTTAGTGAAGTAATCCATCACAACCATGAAATACTTGTTACCGCTTTCACTCTCCGGAAACGGCCCGGCCACGTCAATGGCTATTCTCTCCCATGGTGCACCAACATTGTACAACTTCAATGCACCTCTACTACGAGTCTGAGGTCCCTTTACAGCCGCACAACTTGTACATTTGCGACACCAGTCCTCGACATCGTTTCGACAGTGGACCCAGTAAAACCGTTCTCGGATCTTCAGTAGAGTTCGTTTAACTCCCAGATGGCCTCCTGAATAATCATTATGGTACAGCTGTAGCACATCCGGTACTTTAGCTTTAGGGACTACCATTTGCAAATGACAGCTGTCTCCCCTAACATTTTCCCATTTACGGCACAGAACTCCATCCTGAAGCAGCAAGCTATCCCACTGGGCCCAATAGCTTTTAGTGGTCGAACTCATCGCTGAGACGTCGCTCCACTTGGGCTTGGGAGCACTGGCCTTCATCCATTCCAGGATCGGCTTGATGTCCGGATCTTCCTGCTGTGCACGTTGTAAGCTGTCCTTCCACTCGTTGCTGAGGTGGTCTGCCCTGAGCATCCTCACGGATACCACTCCCTTACTCTCTTGCCTAGTACAATGTTTGCAATCTTCAGGACAAGGTCTTCGTGATAATGCATCTGCGTTGCCATGAGATTTCCCGCTGCGATGTTCGATCTCAAAGTCGTATTCCTGCAGTAGTTCAATCCACCTCGCAACTTGTCAGTCAGTTCGTAAGTGAAATTTTCGGCTCAGAAGATATTTGCTAAAATGCTGCAACGACTTTACCACAGCTAGCAATTCGCGTCTTGTGACACAATAGTTCCTTTCCGGTTTTGACAACGACTTGCTGAAGTACGCTATCACGACCTCTTGGTCACCATTCCGTTGAGACAACACACCGCCAAGTCCTATATCACTTGCGTCTGTGTCAACTATAAATTCTTTGCTTGCATCAGGGTATCCCAAAATAGGATTTTTGCACAGACGGTCCTTGAGCTCCTGGAATGCGATATTACAACTTTCATCCCAGCAGAAATGTCGCTTCTCCTCGGTTAGCTTATGCAGAGGTTTGGCTATATCTGCAAAGTTCTTCACAAATCGCCGGTAATAGGAGCACAAACCCAAAAATGCTCTAACTTGCGTCTTGTCTTTTGGAACCGGCCAATCCTTTACAGCTGCAATTTTCTCTGGATCCGTGCGGATACCTTCTTCCGACACTACATACCCCAAAAACTTGACTTGCCGTTTGAACAGTGAACATTTCTTCGGACTCAGCTTGAGATTGGCACTCTGAATCTTCATGAGCACGCGTCCCAGGTTTTCAAGGTGTTCCTCAAATGTACGGCCCACGATGATGATGTCATCCAAGTAGACCAGACAGGCATCGCCAATTAGCCCGGTAAGTACAAGTTCCATCAGCCTTTCAAACGTTGCTGGAGCATTGCACAACCCAAACGGCATTACTTTGAATTGCCACAGACCCTTTCCCGTCGAGAACGCAGTTTTCTCCTTGTCCTTAGGGTCAATTTCAACTTGCCAGTAGCCACTTTTTAGATCCAGCGTGCTAAACCATTTTACTCCTGTAAGCATGTCCAACGTGTCATCAATTCTTGGCAAGGGATAGCTGTCCTTCTTTGTAACGTCGTTCAGACGGCGGTAGTCAACACAAAACCGCATGCTGCCATCCTTCTTCTTTACCAGCACCATGGGTGAACACCATGGACTAGATGAAGGTTCAATAACACCATCCTTCACCATTCCCTCAATCATGGTTTCCACTTCCTTTTCACGTGCTACCGGCAATCTTCTTGGCCGCTGACGGATAGGCAATTCCTGTCCTGTGTTTATTTTGTGTTGAACTAAGCCAGTCTTTCCTATGTCAGCATCATTTGACGAGAATACATCGGCGTACTTGAGTAACAACTTCTTCGCCTTGACCAATTCGTTCAGGGAGAGAACACTGCGACAGTCTTCCAAAAGTGTGGTCACTCTCGTTTTTGAAACCTTGCTGGGAGTCCCACTCGATATATATTGGCACCGACGTAACCAATCCACTTCCTCACAAGTGCCAACCAGTGTGCCTTTTTCTATAATCTGTTCCCGGTCGCAAAGGTTCAACACACGTATTCTTGAGATGTCAGTAGTTCTGACCAAGGTTCGAGCTACTTTCCACGGAAGGTCATTTTTTACCCTTTCCACAAGTACACAACGGTGAGTTTGCCCAGCGTTTCGGGGAAGACTAACCGGAACAATCGTTTCCGATCTCGGCGGAAGAACAATCTTCTTAATGCTGTACACGTTCCCTGGTAACGCACCTTCCATAAAAAGTTCCTCCTGTCCACATTTCAAAACACCTTGCTTAACGTCGATCTCACAACAATTATTCCTCATAAAGTCTAGGCCTAGGATGCAGTCGTCCATTATATCAGCCACGATGACATTATGCAGGTAGATCACGTTGCCAAGCTTCAACTCCATCTCCTTCTCTCCACGGACGGGTATACGCTGACCGGTGGCTGTTACCAAATTAATGCGTTCTCGGTTGTATGCGGAGTTCCCAAGGAACTGACTTATAAGTAGGGAACTAACAACTGTACGAGAGGCTCCAGTGTCTATGGTCAGTTTACACGGCATTCCGTTGACCTCGCCCTTGATGATTAGACTGTTCCCATCATGGGTTTGTGAGATCGAGATCCTTGGGGCTCTTTTAATATCAGCCAGCACCCGCCCCGCAGTTCTGGCTTTTACTCGTTTCCCTGCTGCTGCTGGGCGGTGCTGTTGGCCGCACTACCCTCCTGGGATCGTTCACCTTCCCTTTCTAGGGTTCGCTTAAGGCAGCTGGATCGAATATGGCCCTTTTCCCCATAGTCATAGCACCTAGGGCTGTATCCTTTGTTGCGGTCGCGAACTGTAGCTGCTGCAACCTCCCTGACGCGATGGGAACGATGATCCTGCCGCACGGCTTCTACCTCCAGTGCATGGGCCAAGGCGTCCTTAAGCGTCTCGTGGTGCCCGAGCCTCACAGCAGCTCTGACTTCCAGGTCGCGGATGCCGTCGATGAATGTTTGCACCAGGTTCCCTCCAATGAGCGCAGGTACAGACTGGTATGCTTTTCGAACCATCTTCTCCACCTCAAGGGCCCACTGCTGCAGGTTTTCGTTGCTGCTTTGCACGCGATCTTTAAGCTGCGCACGAAAGACGTGTTCCAGGTGAGCGTCACCATATCTCGCCTCCAAGGCCTCAAGAAGCTGCTCATAGGTCACTTTCTTACCGAGAGCTTCCAACACAGTTAAGGCTTGGTCGCGCAGGCCTAGGGTGAGTGCAGTCATGGCTTGGATTTTATTCCAGCCGTTCGCCTCCATGACGGCCTCGAACTGGATTTTGTAGGCCGACCAGGAAGAGTCGAACGGCGGCACTTTGAATCCACGTAGCGAAGGTGCTGCAGCTACTACGTGAGCTGTAGTTCCATCCCCAAGTTTGAGATCGTTTAGCGTTTTCTTCACGTCAGCCATCATGTTGTCAACCCGATTGTTCACATGGTTGATTCGGGTTTCGTGTTCTTCGATTCGGGTTTCAGCTTCCGACAGGCGGTTGTCGTGTTGAGCAACCCTATCCTTCACCTGCCTTATCTCTTTCCCAAAGGTAGCGTGAAGGTCCTTCACGAGGAGCATCTGCTCTTCCGACCGACGTGGCTGTTCCGCCTGCTGACGGGCCTGTTCCTCTTGTCCACTCTGCAGCTGCTCTTTCAACTGACGGACCTGTTCCTCCTGTCGGCGAGCCTGTTCATCCTGTCCGCCCCGCAGCTGCTCTTCCAACCGACGGACCTGTTCCTCCTGTCAGCGAGCCTGCTCCTGCAGCATCACCATCAGAGCACCTAAGTCAGGTGCGGCAGATGTAGGAGCTACCGACGGGCCTGCAGCCGGTGGCTGGCCCTCCGACGTCTGCGGCGTTGCACCACCAAATCTTCGTTGGTCCGTCTCCTGCTGGCGTTGACTTAGGGTTGACGGGTACGGACACCCTCCGTTTCCTCCTTAGGTAAAATCGGCATTATTTTATCCCAATTCTGACACCAATTGTTATGAGCTTGAGGTTCGTGACAATAAAAATTGCCGATAGAATTACCTAAATCAACACTTTAATTTACTTTATACAAATTAAAGTTAAAAACACTAATAATTAAACACACTAATTCACTTAATTCCGCTCCGAAGCTTCGCTTATGTCGCCGAGTTCAACTCTGCCCCGATCGCATCTTGCAGCGCCTATTTATTTAAATTAGCAAAGAAACATACATACATAAATACATAAACACTCACGCCTGTCACCCAGAGGGGTAGGCAGAGACTACGGACTTCCATTTGGCACGATCCTGACACACCTCTTTCGCCTCCTTCACATCCATATATCTACGCATACATGCTCGTCGGTTAAGGGTACTTCTAACGTGGCCCATTTTCAAAATATCGCCAATTTGGTCGATAAACTTTTTCCTAGGGCGTCCCTTCCCGACTCGGCCGTTCACATCTGCCATATAAATTTGCTTTGTCACTCTTTCCTCATTCATTCTTTCCACATGACCAAACCACCGAAGCATTCCTTTCTTAATCCTGGTCACAACATCATCTTGCATACCACATTTATCCCTTATCACGCAATTTCTCACCCTGTCATTCAGATTCAAACCTAGAATATTCCTTAAAGACCGCATTTCTACAGCATTTATTCTACTTTCGTGCTTCTTCTGCCACACCCAGCTTTCACTACCATACATTAAAGTAGGGACTAACACAGAATTATGAATCACCATACGTGCCTGTTTTGACACATTCTGGTTCTCCATAATAGAGTGTAGTGCCCCATTCACTCTATTCCCTGCATTTACTCGTCGTTCTATATCCCTATCATATCTACCATCCCTGCTAAATACACATCCCAAATACACAAACTCATCCACTTGCTCAATTAACTCTCCTTCTATTCTTATTTCACATACCGTTTTGCTTTCTTCTCTTTCAAAAACCATCACTTTCGTCTTACATGTGTTCACTTTAATTCCCCTTTCTTTTAATTCCCAGTTCATTAATGTAACCATCATTTGCAATTCTGCCGCCGATGACGCAAATATGACTTGATCATCGGCATACAAAAGGCATTTGACGGTTAACTCGCCCGTTCTTAAACCACATTCTTCATCTTTCAAAGTTTAGCAAAGAAACATCCCGAATATTCAGGTAAATGCGCGCAAAGGGACGAGTGTGCGAGTATAGACTTTCCAGAAACTTAGACTTCGGATGGCGCTGTCGGTTGAGAGATCTGTGATGTCATTCTCTGCAAAGCTCCCCTCGCTCTCGTTCCTGACACTAGATGGCGCTAGTTGACTTATTCACACAACAATAGTAATAATAAAAAATATAAAGATAGCACAGTTGTGGAGAGATTCCAACCATGTGCTCGCGCCAGTAATCCAGTCCAAAAGAGAGGCTAAGATAGAGTGTGTGAATCTCACACTACAGGCAATCTCCGAATAGGGCGATACCAATCTCGTGAGATTCAACGCCTTCAAAACACAAGCGCGTCTTTTCACCGCTAAAAGGATACCGCTCACCCTGGCTCCTACTTTCCGAAATATATCCTTGGAGTACACTGACTACCTTCAGCTTAACAACTATACAACCCATAACGGGTTGAATTTTCTCCAAAATTCAACTATAGGCGGTTTATTGAGTCCAGAACCAAAGCAGACGGTAGGAAACTTGGTATTCTTGCAAGGGTGCGGCAGTACTTTACGCCGGGACAGCTCTTTACCTTATATAAAGTGCAAGTCCGGTCGTGTATGGAGTACTGCTGTCTGCAAAATGCCACCTGGCATCGTTGGACTCAGTGCAAAGACGTGCTAAGGGGCTCATTGGTGACCTTGATTTGGTTGACACCAACCTTGTCAGCCTCGAGCATAGGCGCAGAGTAGCCAGCCTCTCAGTATTTTACAGGATGCATTTTGGAGAGTGTGCGCAGGAATTGCACGCTTTAATTCCTCCCTCTCCTTTCCACCATCGCATCGGACGACCAGGCGGTCCTCGGCTCTTTATCCCTTTGTTGTCGATATTCCACGCATTAGAACCAAACTTCTTTTATGTGGTAGAACCATGCTGCATCTATATTGTGGTTCCAACACGAATGGGTCGTTCGACCAGGGTCATGGCCATGCTCTCACAGAACACCAGCGTAAAATAGCAGCTGAAGGCTGCTGTGTTTCGTATGGCGAGTGTAGAAAACCGAAGACCCTTTTTACTGGAAACGATGCATTCAATCTTAGTCCTCACGGGTGGCAACGCATCTGCATTTTGATTCGTAATCGAGGATAGATGTAGATGTCTATGGGTCACAGCAACCACTTCCCATGAGGTGGACTGTGTGCTTTCGTTTGTATTTGCCACGATTCCTTTTCATAAAAATCCGCCTGAAACCTTTTCCTGTAGCAGTAGCCCACTTTCTTTTCATTGCATTTATTTCATCATCTCATATACCTTCCCTGCAAAGGTTATCTGGTTATGTTAATATTTTAGTTTATAAACTTATAGTATGTCCTATCGCTAAAGTCTGACTTAAGTATTTATCGCATTAGGGCAATCTTGTAATGATAGTATTGAGTGAACTGAAAACCAAAACAATCGCCGAGATCGATCCCTTTTGCAGTATCATGGTGCAGCACAGAGATTTTTAAGTGTATATTATTTAATGTCATAAATATTCAATAAGTACTTCTATATAAACATACTTTATTACATCTTACAACGATATGCGCATGTCTTTCTTTTTAAATAATAAATAAATAAATATTTCACTATACTTAAATATTTTTATTGAACTAAATCCTATTACTTTTGTACTAATGTTGTAATCACTTACCTGGCCATACTCGTGGTAGAAGATAGTACACCACGACAATTTGTTTGCGAAAACTCCTGAGCGCGCCGAACTGATAACATCCCTTTGAAGGCTACTTTAAAAGTCATCCCAAGTGAATTACGAGTACATGCGAGGCTATTTTGATTTACTTCGGGGTCGGTTCTCTGCTTTCTTAGCTGTGCACATAAATTTAAACATTTAAAATTAGACTAACAAAAGTGTCATGAAAAAAAATTTTTTACACCATTCTCAATGAATATGTTACGGACCAAATGATTTATCAGGGTACTATTTATAATGCCCGGGTAATATGAATAATGACTAGTTAAATTGGGCCATGTAATGAATACCGATTTAAACTTCATTAATTATCACATTGTTTGGTCATAACCTAACCTAAGCTAAACTTTTTATTACGTAATTATTATTACGTTATTATATAATTATACTAGAAATTTACTAACGAATTTAATATGATATATTCCTGTAAGTATAAGAAACCAACATTTTCTTCTTCTTCCTGAATTCTTCTTGATGAATATTCGCAATTATAATGGCAAGTCATTGACAATACAATCCAATAAGCTTTCCTTAATGTGTTTCTGAACGCACAAAAGGAAGCATTCTTGATGTATTGATGACTCCATTGTGGTTGATATTGTGTGCCAACGATAAGAATATTGGTCTCCAATCGTCGCGTGGTATACTTTTAAAAATGCCTTGGAATATAATTAAGATGGATTTAAATTACATCATATGTTATTCTCTCTTACAGAGAACAAGCAAAAATATCAACAAAATTCCGCGTTAAAGCACACATAGCTGATGTGAAAAACCGACGCTCCGGGAAGTCTGCAGTCTGTGAACACTTAGGTACATGATGGCTCCCGTGACTACGTCCACAAATCCTCGCTAGAGAACACCGATTCCTTCAAAGGATGATTCGCGAGGCTATTTAAATAAAAAAAACATCCTAATTTCAACAGAGAAGATGGCTGGGTGCTACCATCGGCTTGGGATCCTATAATTAATAAAATTAAATCCCAACCCAAGCATACAATTGCAAAACTTCAAGGTACATAAGTTCATACTGAAAGTTAAATAAATTAAGGTCTTTAGTTTTAAACATAAATATATTCACAATTGTGTGTTTAACCGACTAAACTACCGTTGAATTATTTAAGGGTAAAGTTGGAGAATTATCACAAATCGTAAATATATATATCTAACAACAATGAGTAGCGCATTCCTTCAAACTACTCGCAAAGCTCATAATCAGCTTTGTAAAACAAGCCATAACGTTGTTTTGGTTTAACCTTGCCGGCAATCAAATAACATCCCTTGTGACATTCTATGGTATTGTGTAGACCTTCATTATATATATTTGAATGAAATTAAAATTGTATAGTAATGTGGTGAGACATTTTAATTAACCGAATAAGGATGACAAACAACATCTACATGATGGTAAGTGGACATAAGGTGTATAATGTGGCACATAGAGATCTAAATCCCGACGCCTGAGGGCTAAGGTGAAATGCCTCTTTTTCAGTAAAAAAAATCCTAAGATAACACAGCGTCAAAGTTAAAAAATATGTCTTAACGATTACACATTATCAATGTATTGTATTTTATTCAGTTCAGCCTTTACCTCAAGGGCAGGTGGGGAAAGTGACCAGCTTGTCAGAACCCCGCAATTGTAAAACTACTTTCCCATATATTTTCATAAAGTCAATTTAAAAGCCAGCGTGGTAGACTCATGATATTATGAATGGTGCACATATAGGTCGAGAGATATATATAGAGAAAATAGGCCCTTATTATTAGAAATAAGATATTCCAGCTTATTCCTAAGCGGTGACAACATTTTTAATTTGAGGTTGACATCATCCGCTTTCTTATTCTTTATCGAAGATAGATATAGGTCTCTATGGACCACTGCTTTCACTTAAACTATAAAAAAGGTATCTATTGTTTCTTGTTAAATTGTGAATAAATCAAACTTAAATAACCATTGATCATTAAATATAACTAACATAGATAAGTATCTTGGGTAGTTACATTTATTTTTAAACATTTCTCCAGGACTTTTCCTAACTTTAATCAGTCGACCTCCTCTATAAAAATTCTCCGACTTCAGAATTTGTAACTAGAAATTATTTAGTTCTATTTAGTTCTTGGAAACCGGCTTTTACTTTAATTGTAAGTTTTTTTTCCTAAAACAAGTTTGTGAACACAAATTTATTTAAGGAAAAAATAAACTTACAGAATCTTAATTAACAAATTTCCCTTCAGTGTAATTTGTATTGCCACCTCTTTTTCCCTTTCCTTTTAAAAATATGAAATTATGGCATAATCATGTACGTACTGTACAAATAGCACTGAGTACTCACGAAATTGGATTCATAAAAACGTGTCATGTGAAAATATTTTTTATTAGTTCACTTTAAGTTTCACAAGGCAAAACGTGACGAGAGAAGTAGAATAGAATATAATAGAATCAATTTATTTAATACAAATTACATGTAATTTCTATTAAAAGTAATTTATTACCTTTACCACTGGTTTGGACAGAACCTCTGTCCTGAGAAGAACCAAGAAGAAACCCAGCGGAACATTTTTAAAAGCATAACTTACAATATAACATTAATACAATTGTTACCAAAAATATTTAGAAACAGCATGTTAACGAACAACTTATTTTCAGGGGTCAATCATGTACTCTTTAGTAGTATAATAACCATTACTAAACAACCTCTTGACAGATAAGGTCTGCATATTTTCGGGGACTTTGTTTTAAAAGAGTAAGTATTGCCACACAAAGGAATTATTGACTCTTTGGAGTCGAGTAACTGGTATAAATAACTTGTGCTTATTCCTAGTACTTACAGAATATATATATATATATATATATATATATATATATATATATATATATATATATATATATATATATATATATATATATATATATTTCAACACATGTTTTTCCCAATGACCGTTTGTCACTTTTTCTCAATTGCTATGGGATAAAAATGTTAACGATGATATAAAAACAACAAACTGTAAGTAAAAGTCATAAGTTTTGTTAAAATAAAAAAAAAATATTTTGTACATTTATTTCTGCTTGCGAGTCCTGCAAACTTGACACCTTTATTGACAGTTTAGTAATAATTACTCTGGTAACCCTAAAATGCGAGGAGTGGCGACTTATTTGTTGTTACGCAGCTAGGAGTATGTTTGAAAGTATTGTCAGTTTAATTTACCTATATATTTTCTACTGTTTGTAACTGAGAAAATTGTTGTCACAACATGTTGTGTCAACATGTCACAGAACAGCAATGACAAAAATTTCTTTGCTAACCATGCAATGCCATTGCAAGCCATGCTTTAGAATTTTTTTTTGGACGGGAGGCACAAGGTTTAGTATTTGTGATAAAAATAAATTATTGTACTTCTAATAATAACTATATGCACATATGTATCCTATAGCTTAAATAGGTATACTTTATGTTCTTTATAGCTTACCGTCGAAAGAAGAAATGAGCGAAACGATTTGAAATTTGTCAAAAAACTACAAGAATTAGTTAAAACATTTGCTTTATATTTGTATTTAACAATGTTCTATCATGCAAAACGTCTTGAAAAATTTAGGTAATAAGATTGGCCTACGGAAAACTCGAAAAAAGAATAAGATCACAATCGTGTTAATTAGTGTCAGCTTTATAGAACAACATGCTCAATATAATCCTGTACAATAAAGAAGATCTAAAAGAATCGCTAAAATATAGAATAAAATAAAAATATAAGAGTATAAAATATTTAATACAGTTTAAAGACACATAGTTACAAAAATTATTTCTACTGTACGTAAGTACTGTGGCCTATAGACATCTTCATTGATTAAGAGTCCAAACGCATATGCGTTGTCATCCCTGAGGACAAAGATGGAATGACTCATGAGTGAAAGGGGTCTCCAGTTCTCTATATTTAGCATACAAAACACAGCAGCACTAAGCTGCTATTTCACGTTGGTATTCTGTGAGAGTATGGTCCTTTCCCGGTCGAGTTGACTTATTCGTGCTCCAACAACAATATCCGCATCATCGCTCTACCACATTTATCTCACCTTCTTCTTTCCGCCTTCCTTTTTCTTTATTAGTCTGTAAGTCAGGAAGTCAACTGCTTGAGTTGGGCTTTTTCTAAAAAAGCTTCGGAGTCGCGACAAGCAAAGGCATGAAGCATCTAATGAATATAGTTAATTGCACTCGATTACATGGAGATTGGATGCGACATTCATTAACTTACTTACTTACTTACTTACTTATCTTCACGCACAATCCCTAACGGGGTAGCCAGAGAGAACAGATCGCCAAGTGTCACGATCCTTACATACCTCTTTCGCTTCTTTCAGGTTCATTAACTTCTTCATACATGCACGTCTAGGTATCCGAGTACTCTTGACCCTCCCCTCCTCGAGCAATTTGCTCACATGGTCTTCGAAAGTCAGTCTCGGTCTACCTCGGCACCTTTTAATATTTACTTTCGCTCTATATATTTTCTTCACCATTCGGTCTTCACTCATTCGTTCAACGTGCCCAAACCATTGGAGTACGCCCCTATCAATTTTTGTGATAAGGTCATCATTCAATCCTGCCATATTGCAAATCTCTTCGTTTCGCTTTCGGCCGGCTATGCTAACGCCACACATTTTACGAAGAGATCGCATCTCCACTGCATTCAACTTGCTTTTATGCTTCTTCTGGCATACTCAGGTTTCGTTGCCATATAACAAAGTCGGTACCTACACTGCGTTATGTATTGCAAGGCGTGCACTCTTCACCACGCCTTGCCTTTTTACTAATGCATTCAGGGCACCATTGACTTTGTTTCCGGTAGCGACACGCCTATCCACATCTAAATCACATCTTCCATCCCGGCTGAGAGCACTCCCCAAGTATACAATTTCATTTACCTGTTCTAGACATTCCTGATTTACCCATATTTCACATTTCGTTCTCTCTTCGTCCTTTACAAATACCAGAACCTTAGTTTTATTAGCATTCAAACGGAGACCTTTAATTTCACATTCCTCTTTCATACACGTGACTAATGCCTGCAGTTCTGCTTCTGATGGTGCAATAAGCACTGCATCATCAGCATACAGCAGACAATTGACTTTTATGTCACCCAATTTCACACACCCAAACAGCTATTTTTCAGCTTCTGTAAACAGCTGTCGAGACACAGTATGAACAGCCAGGAAGACATGACACAACCCTGTTTTACGCCCGCTTGGACGCTAAACATGGGTGGCAGGTCATGCCCTACCCGCACACAGGCTTTACAGTCATAGTAAAGTGACTGCACAGCCCTTAACAATCGGCCATTCACACAATATCCCGGCAACTGTTCCCACATTTTCTTCCTTATAACCTTATCAAATGCTTTCTCCAGATCCACAAAAGCACAGAAAATCCTCTGGTTAACACTCAGAAGCTTCTCCGTGATCATGCGGAGAGAAAACATTTGATCCGTCCACCCTCTTCCAGGTCTAAATCCGCATTGTGCCTCCCATAAGAATCTTTCCGATTTCTGTTGCATCCTACGTGTCAAAACCTTCGAGTAAACTTTACTTGCTAAACTGGTCAAGCTGATCGCCCGATAGCACCCGCAGTCAAAATGTGAACCTTTACCTATATATAAAGGCACAATGACCGCGGATCGCCAATCATCCGGGACATCTCCCGTCCGCCAGCACAAATTGCACAGCAGATGAAAGTGTCCCAGACGCGAGGCCCACCGTACTTGATCATTTCAGCAGTAACTCTGTCTAGTCCCGCAGCCTTACCACATTTCAAACTTCGAATCGCACGTTCAATCTCTTTCATGTTGATGACCTCAGTGTCATCGAGGTCCGTGTCTGGCGTGCCAGTCACGGCGTCACCCCCGGATCCTTCACTAAGATCATGACACGCATACATTTCTCTATAAAATTCACTCCATCGCTGCATGACGTCCGATTTTTCTGAGAGGACGTCATTGGTTCTAGAAAGCACTTTGTTCATTCTTAAGGCTGTCACACCACTCCGGGACCCTCCAACCTCTTTCCAGAAGAGTTTGGAATTTTACCTAAAGCTGTGCGACAACCTCTCGTCCGCTTCTATTCTACACCTTTCACGTACTCCCTCAATCAATGTTTTCGCATGAACTTTCTGCAGCTTATATCTTTCTTTCATCTTCTCTCTCATATGCTCATCGTAATTAGAGGCCAAGTAGTCAAACCATGCTTTTTTCTTCTTTTTTACAGCTTCTCTCACTTCATCATTCCACCATGCATCTCTTCTTTTACTACTACCTCTTTTTGTAGTTCCACATACTTCTTCCGCTGCACTTACCATTCCATCCCTAAGGTTCTGCCATGTTCTCTCCACACATTCTTTCCTGCCATCGATGGTGTCAAGCTTTTCGGCTACCCTCGTGTGACATTTGTCCCTAGTATCCGCTTCCTGAAGCTTCCAGCTTCGGATGCGACATTCATTAACAATTTTTAAAAAGTCTGTAAGAGTTCATACTTCTAGTATGGTAAAGTTTGAACCAATATTGTCTTGAAGTCGTGGATTAAGAATGTCTCGTGTGTGTCGTAAGAGGTGACAGCGAGAAACAAACAGAAGGTTATACTGCTAAAGTACACCAAAAATTAAAACATCAAATACCTCTCATTTCTGTGCGGCTTTTTTAAACATGAAAAATACTGGTCTGCACAAATATGCACTGGCGTTCTTTAAAGTCCTGGAATTTTATTTTGTTGTTGTCGTCCATGCAGGTATCCTCCAAATACTTTCCTTCAACACCGCGAACGTGGTAAATATTAATTTCTATATATTACGTATATTTCTCATTCTTTATTCTGTATGCAATCGGTTTTTATTTTGTCAACTGAACATACACTTTAATAAGTGGTACCTTATTATAATCTTTGCTGAGCTGTGCGGCTGCAACCTGCAACTAGTTTTACTGTATACATAGGACAGCGTAAACTTATACCACTTATACTTTGATAGAGGGGAACGTCTGCGTATGGCTACTCCTCTCCAAACCGCCAATGGCCCGTGATACTCTATGCCACGTCGCTTAAATCTGTTCAAATATTCCTCCTTTAAAAAAATATAATTTATATATTTGGACAAGTATTTATATTTAGAAGACAAGAGACCATTTTAACCAATTTTAAAACATACGTATTCAAAGCACACACGGATATGAGTATTATATATATATATATATACCTAGTTCTGCATCCGATGCCGAGGTCGGGAGTATGAAAATATTGAGTGCGCTAACGCTTCAAAATGCTGGTTAGTTTAGGTCAACTTGTTTTATGACCTATATGTGTACTTACCAAAGCGTGGGTATTTTCTTAATCACAACACCGATGAATTATAAATTGTAATTTTAAATACATGACAGAAAATAACTTATATTAATGAGGTGATCGCTACCATGCTGTTTCCAATGCATAATTCAATTGGACTACATTGTAAGTATATTTTTTTAAGTCTCCCGATCGGTTGTTTGTAAGTTCTTCTTAGAGTAGAGGTTTTAGGTTTTTTTCAACATCTCATTCATTACAATGTAGGTGTCTTTAAGGCAATATAAGTAGGCTTTTGTTAAGCTAAGTCAGTGCACTTAGCCATCATTGAATTCATCACCACTTACAAAACGTTATTTTTAGGTTATACATGGTTGAACCAAGACGCAGCTATATCTCGAATGGATAGGGTCAGCCAAGGAAGGACCACGCTCTCACAGAATACCAGCGGGGATTATCAGATTGTTGTTGCTGTGTTTCGTATGGTGAGTGTAGATAATCGGATACCCTTTTTACTAAAAGTAAGTTATTCCATCGTTTTCAAGGATGGTAACGTGTCTGCGTTTTGCTCACTTGTCACCTGTATTCTATAAATTATATTAGTTAAAAAAACATAACATACGTCGCTGCAAAAAACTTATTTAATACCTTTTTTAGGGTTCCCTAGTCAACTAGGAACCCTTTTCGCGCCACTTTGCACTATCGCTTAACGCTTATAAGGGATTCGTTAATTATTATCCAATAAGATTACTGCAAAGCCCATTTCCGGTTTCCTATCTACCGCTTTATGCCCAGCATGTGCATTCGTGTGTTAACGGGCTCACACAAGTTGAGAAGACACGCAATCTACCGCACCACTTATATCTCGCATCATCGCTCCCGCCATTGTGTAATTTGGATATTGAATTATACAAGCATATAGTAAAAAGTATAGACATTTGCCATAACGCTATATTTCGTGATTATCTGTGAAGTTGATAAGTGTGAAGACAGCCGGCAGCCATCGAGACACGAGGCAGATCAGCGGAAGTCCAGGTGGGTGCACATGCATTCCTTCACGTCCTTCCTATATCCCGAATTTAGGGGATTTGCAGTATCACGAATAAATTAAATTCCATTCACCGCTCGCACCGCGCTCATATACGGTCCACTATTCTATTTAAATTAATAGCCGCACCGCATAACATTATTTAATACATTTGAACCAGCAGTTTGGTGGTTGAAGGCCAACGCCAAATCCACCAAACCCTTATAGTTTTGCCATGTCTGTCTGTCCGTCCTCGCTTAATCTCTGTGACAGTTAGCACTAGAAAGGTGAAATTTGGTACCAATACGTGTATCAATCACGCCGACAAAGTGGTAAAATAAAAATTGGAAAAAAATGTTTTATTAGGGTAGCCCCTCTATATGTAAAGTGGGAAGTGATTTTTTTTTTAATTTTAACCCTAACGTGTGATATATTGTTAGAAAGGTATTTAAAAATGAATAGGGGCTTACTAAAATCATATTTTGATTACGTCAATAATTTCGGAAAGAATCGCTCCAAAAGTAAAAAACAATGTGTCCCCTCCCCCCTCTAACTTTTGAACCATAAGTTTAGAAAATATGAAAAAAATCTGAAAAGTAGAACTTTATAAGGACTTTCTAGGAAAATCATTTTGAACTTGGATGGAAACAACAGTACCCACTACCGGGAGCAGTTGCAGAAGCGCGTAGCGCTGCTGGAGCGCGAACATAATGGATACCCACCTTTAAACTCATAAGTGGGAACACTTATTGTGACGGACGGAAAACTACGCAACCCTACACTGAGCGTGGCCTGACACGCTCTTGGCCGGTTTTTTAATTATATTAGCTACATAATAATAATTTTACGTTAAATAATTTAAACTATTACAAGAAATCGAAATCTCATTTAGCGCTCACTTGCCATCCAAATAATAAATCTATACGTAACAGTTTTATCGAAGCAGGGAAAGGAGGATGGCCAAATGTCTACAGGAGCTGGACTTGACTTTTTTTTTCATGTCCCAAAACAAACTATAGTTAGAGTGGTTTGTTTTTATGTTGTAAACTCAATCACGTTTAAAAAATAGTATCTAAATAGCCACGATTTTTTATAATAACGTCAACA
The DNA here is from genome assembly GCA_036936625.1 of Parnassius smintheus behrii. NCBI lineage: Eukaryota > Metazoa > Arthropoda > Insecta > Lepidoptera > Papilionidae > Parnassius > Parnassius smintheus. The sequence goes on from JAUPFT010000020.1 coordinate 45,271,494, forward strand.
ATATTTTAAGGCTGAATCAACAAATACCTTTTACTTTTACTTTTTTTATTTATTGATCATTTCGTATAACATCGGTATGTCAAAATTACAATCAATTCAAATGATATTAGATTAAATTAGATTATTAAAATTACAAATTAAAATACATCTATATTTACATGTCAAGCAGGTCAGAAAATGAACATTTCATATATTCTTCTATATTATAGAAAGCGTGATTCAAAAAGCATGTTTTTGTCACTTGTTGAAACGCGTTTAATGGAAGTCTTGTTATTTATAAAGGCAATTTATTGTACATTTTGATTTTTAACTAAAAACCTTGCTTGGATGCTTTATCCGACTGCGATGTTGCCTAAAATGTAGTTAGCGATAAGTGAGGAGGATAATTAGCGATCTCGATTCCATTTATTTAGATTTCTCTAAAATAATTTTACTATCCAATAATAGAACATCTCTCAAAGCGCACTCTACGTATGCGCATCATACTCCTAGAGTTCGATGTCAAAAAGGGCCGTC
>JAUPFT010000020.1:48139609-48160609 GCA_036936625.1 Parnassius smintheus behrii
TCATAAATTTTGAGCTTCTCTGTTGTTGTCCTCATTATGACCACTCTCCCGTATGTGAGACCTTGGGCCTCATGTACGGTTAAAATTCGCGACCCGGGACCCGAACCATATCCCTGGCTGGTAAGGGACTCCTTTTCTGCTTGCGTAAATACAAGATATAAGGTGTCGGGCACGGTACCTGGTATGACGGTTAGGTTAGGTTAGGTTAGGTTAGGTTAGGTTAGGTTAGGTTAGGTTAGGTTAGGTTAGGTTAGGTTAGGTTAGGTTAGGTTAGGTTAGGTAAGGTTGGGTTAGGTTAGGTTAGGTTAGGTTAGGTTAGGTTAGGTTAGGTTAGGTTAGGTTAGGTTAGGTTAGGTTAGGTTAGGTTAGGTTAGGTTAGGTTAGGTTAGGTTAGGTTAGGTTAGGTTAGGTTAGGTTAGGTTAGGTTAGGTTAGGTTAGGTTAGGTTAGGTTAGGTTAGGTTAGGTTAGGTTAGGTTAGGTTAGGTTAGGTTAGGTTAGGTTAGGTTTTTTTTTTTTTTTTTTTTTTTTGTTTTCCTCCGGGGGTTACACCACCTCCAGAGGGATTGTATTGTCTGTTTCTACAAAATTTGCTTAAAATTAAACACCACTTATTATAACAATGTTTCACAAGTAAAATTATACAAATTGACTGCGATTGGATACAGTCAATGTACATTTTTCTTAAAAGTAGGAGAAGAAAAAAAAAAATAAACATTTGTATATAGAAGAAAGAAAAGAAAAATTAAAGAATAACAATGTAAAAGCACATAAAACATAGGGCAACTTATACTAAAACAAACATTTTTGCAGTGGGCACACTGTCATTGAGAGCTTATATTTATATTTTTGAATAGTTAACTAAATGAAAGAAATTAATGAAGAAAGAAAAGAAATAAATGTAATTAATATTAAAAAAAATTACAGTTATATACAAGTATAATAATAGCTACAGTTGGCACACTTTAATATCAAAGAATTAGTTTTCAATTTTTCAAATTTACAATTTCACTATACTAAAAACTGGATTCATTAGTCTCGCGTCGCCGCAACTTAATGTAATAAGGAGTTACAATAAAGATAAGATGTAATATTAGCCAAAATATACTATATAATATTATACATATGATAAGAGACAATTACAGCTAAGATACAAGAAGAATGATATTGTGATAATATAAAATAAAACTAAATGAACGTGAAGTAAAGATGAAGATTATATACAAAATATGAATCAATGTGTACAAAATTATTGATATTGGGCCTTAGTTATTAACAATGAAATAACATGTAAAATGAGATATAAAACAAAACTTACTGACTAGACAAAAAAAAAAAAAAAAAAAATTTACAGAAAATCTTAAGACTAGACAGAATTAATATGTACAATTTATGTTATGCCGAGATATGACAGTATAAAATAAAAACATGATGGACGTGAAATAAAAATAGAGAAAAATGTAAACTGTATAAGTTAATGTATTTTTAATTATTAACATTGAACCTTTTAAGGCGTGATAATATATATTTAACAAACGTTACATAAGAGTTCCAACAGGACTCTTTTTTCATTATATCAACTATTTTATAGGGTGACACTCTCACATTGGCACATAATATCTCATGGGTGGCTCTCTGTGCACCGAACGCGGGGCATGTTTCCAATAGATGTTCCAGCGTTTGGGACGTAATATCATCACAAGGACATCTGTCATCAGGGGTGATTTTGAACCGATATAAATATGACTTGTGAAAGCCATGGCCGGTGAGAACTTGGGTTAAGTAGAAGTCAGGACAGGTGATTTTGTTGAGTGTGGTAATGTCATCAAGTGTGGGGAGAAGTGTTTTAGTGTGTCTGCCCTGTTCTGCACTCTCGTAACGGGTCTGCCATAGAGCCCGGTGTTTAGTGCGTATTAAATGTTTTGTATACGAGATGGCAAAGTGTGCGTAGTCTGGTGTTTTGTGTAGTTTACAGCCAGCATTGGCCGCCATGTCCGCCATTTCATTTCCCACAATACCCGCATGGCTTTTCACCCATACTATCTTAATGCGGCCAGTCTTCCTAATTTCATAAATTGTTTTATGTATTTCAACCACTATAGGGTGAGTATTACTTCGGTTTTGTATAGCCTTTATAGCAGAAAGAGAGTCGGAAAATAAAACAGTTTGGATGTGATTATTGTTAAGGGTCCAGTTGCAAGCCTTAAATATGGCTAGCAGTTCAGCCTGAAATACGGAGCATGAGTCATGCAGTTTGAATTTTTTAACTACAGTGTTGGGTGAGTCACCCGCGGGAACGTAGGCAACAAAGGCCGCCCCAACAGCCCCGTCCTCCTGCTTGCTACCGTCTGTATATATACAGACCGAGTCAGGACTGATGGCGGCATCCACCTCCCGCTGGCTATGTAGTGTGTCATGTTGAATGGTGATCCTCTCACTGGGGTGCAAAAGTTCGTGTAATTGTGTTGGCTTTTCATAAGTTATGTCATGCGGTAGAAAGTCTGACGTGCAGGACAATCTAGTCCTTTCCACCGCATGAACCTCCTGAATTTTTAAGTCGATTGGTGTAAATTCGGCGAGGGCCAGAGCAGCCGATGTGGAGACGGTACGAAATGCCTTAATCGCCTTGATGGCGAATCCTCTCTGCATTTTCTCCAGCCGCTTTCTGACTCCTCTCTTGGAAGCGACGTGTCCCCATACACCAGCAGCATATGTCACAATAGGTACAATTACCTGATGGTATATAGCGCGTATGTTCTCCGGGTGTGCACCCCAAGTAGGCCGTGTAAATAGGCAAAGTTTATTAAAAATTTTTGTCGCCTTACCGATGACATACTGGATGTGCTTATTGAATAGCAGTTTTTCATCCAGCATGACACCCAACAATTTGACATCAGAAGAGAATTTTAATGTGTGTCCGTTCATAGTGATTTTTGCAGTCTTTGCACCAGGTGTGAACGCGATCATTTGAGTTTTGGAGGGACCAAATACCAATTTTACACTTGATCCCCATGCAGTGATACGAGGGAGCGCGGTGTTAGTCGCACTCTCAAGCCGGTGGACATCTTTGGCTGACACGACAAGGAACACGTCATCTGCGAACGCCTGTATATGGCAACCTGCCGGAAGTTCCTCTTCAAGGAGCTCATCAAGAATGATGTTCCACAGTACCGGGCCACAGGCAGAACCCTGGATGCACCCCTTAGTCATCATCTTGGTGACCCTGACCCCGGCATGATCGAGAGTCACCATGCGGTTTCGAACGTAGCTGCAAATGAGTCCATAGATGTTGTGAGGACAGTTCATCAGCCTCAGCCTGTGGAATAGTGCCGGCCACCAGGCATTGTCGAAGGCCGCTTTGATGTCCAATGATAGTGCGATCACCAGCTCCCCACTTTCCTTAGCCCGACGAATAACGCCGAGCGCAGAGTTAATGGCCGCGGTTGTGTTTGTTTGCTCGCGGAAGCCAAACTGCCGTGGGCAGCTGTGATTGTTGCCAGCGGCCCAAAATGTGACACGCTTGATAAACAATCTTTCCAACAGTTTGCCAAACACAGGAAGCAATCCGATGGGACGAAAAGAGTTTAATTCACCATAATCACTCTTACTTGGTTTGGGGATAATTTTAACATACGCCACCTTCCAACAGTCAGGAAAATGCTGGAGCGCAAGGCACCTGTTCATAATGTCAGTTATAAGTCGCGGATAGTTTTTTGTGAACTGCAAGCAAATATCCGAAGTTAGATTGTCTAACCCAGGAGCCTTATTGGGGTTCATTAGACTCAAGTGCTCCAGCACCTCCTCTGAAGTGAAGGGTGGTTCATCATTGGTGTCCAACGTGTCATCGAGGTGGGCAGTCAGCTCGTGATGACGGGGGTCAGTGTCTGGTAGATCAGGAGGATAAAAATGGTTAAGCAGGGCAGTTGCAGTTTCATAATTGTCCGCAGTGAACTTATTATTTATTTTTAAGGTGGTAGGTGGGCGTCTAGCAGTGGACTCTTTTAATAGTCTATTAGTCAGGGACCAGACATTCTCCTTGGTTTGAAGGCTGCAAAAATCCCTAAAGCTTCTTGTGGACTCAGCTCTTAAGTTTTGTGCATATGCTGCTTTGAGAGTCATGTGTTGCTGAACTAAGTCCTCTATGGCTAGACCGCGTCTCTTTGCCTCCTGTATGCGATGGTGCAATTTTATTATCTCTAGCTTCTGAGCCTCTAGTTCTTCTGACCACCAAGGGGGCTTGTATTTCCCTCCCTTACCTCTCATCCGCATACTTTTACGGCAGGCAATGTGGATAATTTCCACAACTTTGGCTATGAGGTCATCCAACTCGGAGGGATTCAGGGCAGATATATTAATGTCCAAGATATCAGATTGTGTTAAGTGTAAGTGAAGAGTTTCATTAAATAAAGGCCAACAGGCTTTTTTCGATTTATAAATGAAGGTGGATGTGTTATTGTTTGTGTACAAATCAGAATTAGGACTGTTTAGGTAAAATTCAATAGCGTGGTGTTGAGATGAGGTACATATCTGGGGGTTGACCTGCCATTCCGATACCAGATGGTATATCGATTCAGATGCTAGTGTGATGTCAATGATCGAATCCCGGTGCCGGCCGTGAGTGATCGTCTCGAACGTGGGCGAATCGCCAACATTACAGACAACCAGCTCGTTACCATAAACCAGATCGACCACATCACCACCTCTAGCATTGGCGACTGGGCTACCCCAAATGGGATGCCAGCCATTGAAGTCCCCCCCAACAATTTTAGGTGAGTCACCGGTTGCCTTAAGAAACACATCCAATTTGTCCAGAGTGGCTGATTCATCTCTATCTGGTTCGATGTACACTGAAGCTATATATATAACACGGTTCCCGGCAGAAAGGCGTGCTACGCAGAGATTAGGTGTGGAATACTGTGTGAGCCCCATAATGGAGCCGCATCCTGGCTTGACCAAAATGCAGGCCTTGACCCTTGTTTCCAGTGATGGGAACTGTATTATTTGAACACCGTGAACAGCTCTAAGTTCCAGACCCGAGCCAACATATGGTTCAGAAATTAATGCGATGTCATGGCTGCCAGCCATGAAAGACACAAGTAGTTCATGAAGACTGCTTTTCGATCTATCAATGTTGCACTGCAAAATTTTTATGTTTTTATGGTGCAAATCCATAGTCGACTCTTTGATTTATTTTATCTTTCATGGCTCTCAGTCTGGGACATTTATCGGAATTAGCGGTATGTTTGCAGTCTTGGTTGGATTTAAATCTGGCATTGTGAGAAATGCAATTATAGCACTTGACGCTGTCAGGCTCATTTTTCACGGGGCATTTGTCCACCTGGTGGTCGGAGCCAGCACAGTGCGAGCAAATAGTTTCGGTGGCGGTGCATTTGGACCTCATGTGTCCGAACTGAAGGCACTTGTGGCACTGCAAGAACGGAGAAAAGCTGTCCACGGTTATTCTCTGGTGATCCACGCAGACCCTCCCTAAGTCGAGAATCTTACGGTATACCTTGGCCTCTGCCAGGAACACTGCGTTATATAGATTACTATTGCGATTACCTCGCTTAAAGCTGAGTCGGAGGCCCTCACCGTCACGACCCTCACCTTCAATCAAATGGGATATCTCAGGATTTTGCTTGCTGATCAACTTAACCAGGTCCTCCGAGGGAACATCCTTGGATATGCCCTTAAGAATAACCATGGGTTTAAGCATACGCACGGGTTCTGCTTTGACATCCTTGCTATTCTCTAGCCTTGTGAGCGTGTCATCCCTTTGTGAGACATTTTCAAACTCCACGCGGAGTTTGTTGTTGGATACGGGTTGAACCCTAGTCGGTGCATAAGTGGAGTTCCTATATGATATACTTTTCCTAAATATTTCAACAGCCTCCTGACGCGTTTTAACATCTTTGGCCGGGGTGATGATTATGGCGGGCTTTGAGATAGTTGGTACGGTGCGGGGGGCAGGCCCTCCCACAGATGTAGAAGCCGCACTGGCCGCAGAGACAGCCTGGGCGTAGGTTGGTTTTTTCACTGTGTTGACCAGTTTCCTTAAACCAGTCATCTCCTCGCGGACACAGGCCACGATTTCTTCTTTAATTTCCCCCAGGGCTGATGCGCTGGGAGAGGCGATGGTGTTAACACTGTTTAGGGTTCGGGCAGCCCGGCGGATTTCCTCCATGGCCAGACTAATCAGGCGCTTATTCACCGCAGTTACACTTTTTCCCTCATTTATTGCTGAGCTGACACATGAAGTCAGCTTGTTGATCACAGAGGTGAATGTATCAAAGTCTCTGACCTCCTCAGCCGTGGCCGGGAGGGCAGGGGGGTCTCCCTGAGTCGCAGGCATGGCTACACTTTCACATAGAGTCTTAAAATTTCAATTATTGTCCAGGTTATTAAGTTTTGATTTGAGCGTCTAAAACTCGGAGGGGGCGTAAGCGGGGGGGGGGGATTGTCCACTTCGGAAGAACACTGCGATAATAGCACTATGGCGTCGTAACATTTAGGAGTCTCAAAGTCTACACACACAGTAATATTAAGTTTTCACACATATTAAATTATCAACTTAGTCCTAGGGGGTGGGGGGTGGGGGGGTTCCAAAGGTCTAAGGGGATATATATAATATATTATATATATATAATGTTTTCACCTGAAGTACACCACCAATTAGAAGTTAAATTCTATAACTTAATTTAAAAAGTTTTAAAAACAAAATTATAAAATAAAATATAGAAATAAATATAAAAAAATATATAAAATGTCTCTATGTACAGTCCATATACATACAGATTTGGACGTCTGCAAATTTAGGTATTTATACACAAACCCCCGTTCGACTAGTCCCACCGGTTTTTGTAATATAATTTAGTGTTTGATGTTTTTCATCCCCCAGAGACAGTTTGAGTCCAAGGTCTCCAAGTCCAGAGGTCAACTTAGGGGTAGGGGGTTGAAACTATGTCCAAATGATCCGCTGGGGGCCGAAGACTACCCGTTTACTGGGTAGTGTGGGGGGGGTTAGGGGGGGGGGGGGCCGAAAAAATTGTCAGAATTGAGCTAGGAGGCTCCGTTTTAGGAGGCTCCGTTTTCCTGTAAACTGAAAACACAGTTATCGTGCGGTTTTCAGGATCTCCCAGCTCACACAAAAAAATTTATAACTTTAAAACGACTTATCCGAAAATTCTGAAAAAATTAATGTAGATAAAGTATTAGTTGCTGTATTATAATTTGTAATTGGAAAATTTTTATTCCTGAAAAATTTTTGAGTTTTAAAATTTTGAAAGTTGTGTTATGAAAACCAACAACCGCAAAAAGCCTCTAATTTGTGAACTATTGAAGTAAAAATTTTGAAATAAATCTGGGATGATATATATAGGTTAAGAAATATTCCGTAATTTTTTCAGAATTTTCAGGAGTGTTTTTCAGGACCCACGTGTTTTTTCGAATTTTTAAAATTTTTCTTAAAATTATTAATTACACTCCAAAATTAAAGCTTTTTACACAATTTGTTAAAACTTAAGTTCCTCTTTTAACTAAAGTCTATATATATATATATGTCATCACTGAAAAACCAGAGTAATTCACCTTTGAAAGTCCCTCCTGAAAGTCGGTATCTTCAAGGCGTAGTATCTCCGGTGTTTCCGGTCCGATTTTAATGATCGAGGTGTCGGTTGCTTTGCCTCGATGCCTTCTTTGATTTAGCGATGTTAAAATTAGCCGCACGGCCTCCTATCAAAAAACACGTGTCCACGTGGTTTTTGTTTTCCGAAAATATTTCGGTGCGCTGAAGTCGAAAAATTTCAATGAGTGGCTTAAACTGTTAAACTCGTCAGGGCGCTTCTTAGTGCACTATAAAAACTATATGTCATCGATCTAGATCGAGCAGCGTTCAACTTTAAAAAATTTTTAGGTTATAAAACCAGTTTTTTGGTGATAACTTTAAAACTATAACACTTTTATCACTTTTTTATTGTATCTCTGTCTTCGTCTCGGCGAGACGCGTCTAACGGTGTATAACACTTAAAGATTGGTGCACTTTGACCCGACACTTTGAATTTTCGAGCGCGGAGCGATATAAAAATGCTGCGTACGGCCCGGCGTTTGGAGCGCAACCGGTTAGGTTAGGTTAGGTTAGGTTAGGTTAGGTTAGGTTAGGTTAGGTTAGGTTAGGTTAGGTTAGGTTAGGTTAGGTTAGGTTAGGTTAGGTTAGGTTAGGTTAGGTTAGGTTAGGTTAGGTTAGGTTAGGTTAGGTTAGGTTAGGTTAGGTTAGGTTAGGTTAGGTTAGGTTAGGTTAGGTTAGGTTAGGTTAGGTTAGGTTAGGTTAGGTTAGGTTAGGTTAGGTTAGGTTAGGTTAGGTTAGGTTAGGTTAGGTTAGGTTAGGTTAGGTTAGGTTAGGTTAGGTTAGGTTAGGTTAGGTTAGGTTAGGTTAGGTTAGGTTAGGTTAGGTTAGGTTAGGTTAGGTTAGGTTAGGTTAGGTTAGGTTAGGTTAGGTTAGGTTAGGTTAGGTTAGGTTAGGTTAGGTTAGGTTAGGTTAGGTTAGGTTAGGTTAGGTTAGGTTAGGTTAGGTTAGGTTAGGTTAGGTTAGGTTAGGTTAGGTTAGGTTAGGTTAGGTTAGGTTAGGTTAGGTTAGGTTAGGTTAGGTTAGGTTAGGTTAGGTTAGGTTAGGTTAGGTTAGGTTAGGTTAGGTTAGGTTAGGTTAGGTTAGGTTAGGTTAGGTTAGGTTAGGTTAGGTTAGGTTAGGTTAGGTTAGGTTAGGTTAGGTTAGGTTAGGTTAGGTTAGGTTAGGTTAGGTTAGGTTAGGTTAGGTTAGGTTAGGTTAGGTTAGGTTAGGTTAGGTTAGGTTAGGTTAGGTTAGGTTAGGTTAGGTTAGGTTAGGTTAGGTTTTTTTTTTTTTTTTTATTACAATAAGTTTACTCTACAGACTCGAAGTCCGTACCTTTTTTTGCTTTACTTTATTTTATTAACTTTTAAAATACTGTTATAAATATACTCCTTACACTACTTACATTACTTAAATATTTAAGCCTAAGCAGTGTGTTCACATATATATATTTTTTTTTGGATTTTTTTTTGTATTTTTTTGTATTTTTTTTTTTTATATTTTTATTATCTTACACACTTAAGGTCTGCAAACTAATATGCTTACATGCGACATGCACTTAATCGCTATATTTTTTTTTTATAATATTTTTTTTCATTATTATTTTTGTTTTGTTTTTTTTTTTTTTTTTTTGGTTTTTTTTTTTTTTTTTTTTTTGTGGGCATCGTTGTTACTTATCTTTTTTTTGATGTTTAAACATAATAATTGTCGACCCACTTTGTGTTTTATGTTTTTTTTTTCTTTTTTTTTTTTTTTTTTTTTTCCCCCTTATGTAGTCATCAACATAATCTACGTGCTTAATGTACATGGCCTTACATGCTATGTAAATTTTTATATTACCAGATTTTTTTTTTTCCTTTTCCTTGTACTTAATATCGTGGAGAGTGCTCCATCTTTAACTGTTTGTGATATCTGTTGACAGGGCTTCCACAATCGCTTCGTCTCTGTTTCTAATTGCCATTTTCAGATTATATTCTTTGATTCTTTTCGTTGTCGCAGCCATTGCGCTCTCAACCAGCCTTCCAGTTGCATCGTCGCAATCGTCCGTGTAATAAACACAGCTTTCTGTGTGCCTGGACACTGCCACTACTGCATGTTGGACGCTTTCATAAATTTTGAGCTTCTCTGTTGTTGTCCTCATTATGACCACTCTCCCGTATGTGAGACCTTGGGCCACATGTACGGTTAAAATTCGCGACCCGGGACCCGAACCATATCCCTGGCTGGTAAGGGACTCCTTTTCTGCTTGCGTAAATACAAGATATAAGGTGTCGGGCACGGTACCTGGTATGACGGCTCCCGTGTACCTCTTCCTTTCTAGTGAGTGCACCTGAGATCTGGATGAATAAATGCCACTGTAGATTTCATTCAGGGCATATGCCACATCCATCGGATTCCGGTGCGTACACAGGAGCTCTTGGCTGATAGTGGTTACGAGGCTTGGGCGAGTATATTGCATCGCAAAGAGGTTTTCCCTGTCGATATAAGGGAGTTGATTGATGTCACCAAAAAGCAGTATTTTTTCGGCTCCACTTAGCCGCATTGCCATTACTATGGCCCCGAAATGGTTCATGAGAGCTTCGTCGACTAAAAGTCGAGTACATCTTCCCTTTTGCCTTCTCATACCATTTACTAAAACTGAGGCCATAGTGCGCACTTTTGTTTTTGCGTCAGTGGCTATGCGGTTGGCTAACTTTTCTCTAAGATCTTTAGCTGCTTCTGTTGTTGTTGTGACAATAAAATCATCTTCCGCATCGAATTGGTTTATAACCCAAGTTGTTTTGCCACATCCCGGGACTCCATTGACCCAATTTATCGTCGGCACCGTCCAGTTTTCCCAAGGATCTCCCAATGCACAGGCTCCCGAGATGGTTTCCGCCATTTTCAGGATCCTGTCCTCTAGCATCACCCTGGTACAACGGGCGGTGACCACAATAGGGTCGTTGGGTGGGGTTTTGAATACTAATCTTCCCTGTCGTTCTGTCTCCTCCTCATCCAAGGCTACGAAGCCCGCCGACCCGCTATAAGCCGCCATGTGATGACCCATTTTACCTTTTATGACAGTAGATGTTTTGTTGTCATAAATTGCGGCCTCTGCTTCCTCGAGCTGCACTCCAAGGAACTCATGACTACCGAGGTGGAAACTTTGTAAGATATTCTTGCAAGTAGTTTGGTTCACCTCAAGAGTTGCTTTTATAAGGGCCTTAAACTCTAGGAAAGCGTTGATTATGTGGTCTTTAGGCTCGACCGCCGGTAGAAGTCTTGGAGGGCTAACACGTCCCGAGCAGGGTCTAGTGTGGGTGGGTTTGGATTTCTTGAGTACTCTTGGAGGCTCTCTTATTAAGTTATCGGCTTGTCTTAACTTACTCAACTTTCGCATTGCTCTTCCTGGAATACTCTGGGCCGCTGCACCGATGGTTTTAATTAGTGCACTTACCCCGCTTTGTGACTCAGAAATTTTGCTAAGTTTTTCCCTGGCTGCGGCCTTTTCTTTGGCCGTTTTCAGTTGCAGGCGTTCTGAGCCACTAAGTGTCTCTGAATTTGCTACAAGATGTTGGGTTGCCTTTGTCGAGTCATGATGTTTGAGGAAGCTCAGGTTTTCACCCCTATCCTCATACACGACTATTTCATGTTTGTTTGAGGCTTTTATGCAACCAATGTGGTCCATGACTTCACCTTTCTCATATAGGACCACCATGGCATCCACACTTATGATGCGGGGTATGACAGCTGTCTCCTCCTCACCGAGTCTCGTTAGCAGTGAGCATGCCTGGGCGAATGGGGTTTTTTCTTCACTCCATGTGAACAGCAAGATCGTTTTGTTTTTCGATCTTACTATTCGACATCGTTGCTTTGCAACCTCTATTTCAACTAGCGCCTCATATGTTTTGCGCTTCATGCTCGTTTTGAGAGTACTGGTTAGGTTAGGTTAGGTTAGGTTAGGTTAGGTTAGGTTAGGTTAGGTTAGGTTAGGTTAGGTTAGGTTAGGTTAGGTTAGGTTAGGTTAGGTTAGGTTAGGTTAGGTTAGGTTAGGTTAGGTTAGGTTAGGTTAGGTTAGGTTAGGTTAGGTTAGGTTAGGTTAGGTTAGGTTAGGTTAGGTTAGGTTAGGTTAGGTTAGGTTAGGTTAGGTTAGGTTAGGTTAGGTTAGGTTAGGTTAGGTTAGGTTAGGTTAGGTTAGGTTAGGTTAGGTTAGGTTAGGTTAGGTTAGGTTAGGTTAGGTTAGGTTAGGTTAGGTTAGGTTAGGTTAGGTTAGGTTAGGTTAGGTTAGGTTAGGTTAGGTTAGGTTAGGTTAGGTTAGGTTAGGTTAGGTTAGGTTAGGTTAGGTTAGGTTAGGTTAGGTTAGGTTAGGTTAGGTTAGGTTAGGTTAGGTTAGGTTAGGTTAGGTTAGGTTAGGTTAGGTTAGGTTAGGTTAGGTTAGGTTAGGTTAGGTTAGGTTAGGTTAGGTTAGGTTAGGTTAGGTTAGGTTAGGTTAGGTTAGGTTAGGTTAGGTTAGGTTAGGTTAGGTTAGGTTAGGTTAGGTTAGGTTAGGTTAGGTTAGGTTAGGTTAGGTTAGGTTAGGTTAGGTTAGGTTAGGTTAGGTTAGGTTAGGTTAGGTTAGGTTAGGTTAGGTTAGGTTAGGTTAGGTTAGGTTAGGTTAGGTTAGGTTAGGTTAGGTTAGGTTAGGTTAGGTTAGGTTAGGTTAGGTTAGGTTAGGTTAGGTTAGGTTAGGTTAGGTTAGGTTAGGTTAGGTTAGGTTAGGTTAGGTTAGGTTAGGTTAGGTTAGGTTAGGTTAGGTTAGGTTAGGTTAGGTTAGGTTAGGTTAGGTTAGGTTAGGTTAGGTTAGGTTAGGTTAGGTTAGGTTAGGTTAGGTTAGGTTAGGTTAGGTTAGGTTAGGTTAGGTTAGGTTAGGTTAGGTTAGGTTAGGTTAGGTTAGGTTAGGTTAGGTTAGGTTAGGTTAGGTTAGGTTAGGTTAGGTTAGGTTAGGTTAGGTTAGGTTAGGTTAGGTTAGGTTAGGTTAGGTTAGGTTAGGTTAGGTTAGGTTAGGTTAGGTTAGGTTAGGTTAGGTTAGGTTAGGTTAGGTTAGGTTAGGTTAGGTTAGGTTAGGTTAGGTTAGGTTAGGTTAGGTTAGGTTAGGTTAGGTTAGGTTAGGTTAGGTTAGGTTAGGTTAGGTTAGGTTAGGTTAGGTTAGGTTAGGTTAGGTTAGGTTAGGTTAGGTTAGGTTAGGTTAGGTTAGGTTAGGTTAGGTTAGGTTAGGTTAGGTTAGGTTAGGTTAGGTTAGGTTAGGTTAGGTTAGGTTAGGTTAGGTTAGGTTAGGTTAGGTTAGGTTAGGTTAGGTTAGGTTAGGTTAGGTTAGGTTAGGTTAGGTTAGGTTAGGTTAGGTTAGGTTAGGTTAGGTTAGGTTAGGTTAGGTTAGGTTAGGTTAGGTTAGGTTAGGTTAGGTTAGGTTAGGTTAGGTTAGGTTAGGTTAGGTTAGGTTAGGTTAGGTTAGGTTAGGTTAGGTTAGGTTAGGTTAGGTTAGGTTAGGTTAGGTTAGGTTAGGTTAGGTTAGGTTAGGTTAGGTTAGGTTAGGTTAGGTTAGGTTAGGTTAGGTTAGGTTAGGTTAGGTTAGGTTAGGTTAGGTTAGGTTAGGTTAGGTTAGGTTAGGTTAGGTTAGGTTAGGTTAGGTTAGGTTAGGTTAGGTTAGGTTAGGTTAGGTTAGGTTAGGTTAGGTTAGGTTAGGTTAGGTTAGGTTAGGTTAGGTTAGGTTAGGTTAGGTTAGGTTAGGTTAGGTTAGGTTAGGTTAGGTTAGGTTAGGTTAGGTTAGGTTAGGTTAGGTTAGGTTAGGTTAGGTTAGGTTAGGTTAGGTTAGGTTAGGTTAGGTTAGGTTAGGTTAGGTTAGGTTAGGTTAGGTTAGGTTAGGTTAGGTTAGGTTAGGTTAGGTTAGGTTAGGTTAGGTTAGGTTAGGTTAGGTTAGGTTAGGTTAGGTTAGGTTAGGTTAGGTTAGGTTAGGTTAGGTTAGGTTAGGTTAGGTTAGGTTAGGTTAGGTTAGGTTAGGTTAGGTTAGGTTAGGTTAGGTTAGGTTAGGTTAGGTTAGGTTAGGTTAGGTTAGGTTAGGTTAGGTTAGGTTAGGTTAGGTTAGGTTAGGTTAGGTTAGGTTAGGTTAGGTTAGGTTAGGTTAGGTTAGGTTAGGTTAGGTTAGGTTAGGTTAGGTTAGGTTAGGTTAGGTTAGGTTAGGTTAGGTTAGGTTAGGTTAGGTTAGGTTAGGTTAGGTTAGGTTAGGTTAGGTTAGGTTAGGTTAGGTTAGGTTAGGTTAGGTTAGGTTAGGTTAGGTTAGGTTAGGTTAGGTTAGGTTAGGTTAGGTTAGGTTAGGTTAGGTTAGGTTAGGTTAGGTTAGGTTAGGTTAGGTTAGGTTAGGTTAGGTTAGGTTAGGTTAGGTTAGGTTAGGTTAGGTTAGGTTAGGTTAGGTTAGGTTAGGTTAGGTTAGGTTAGGTTAGGTTAGGTTAGGTTAGGTTAGGTTAGGTTAGGTTAGGTTAGGTTAGGTTAGGTTAGGTTAGGTTAGGTTAGGTTAGGTTAGGTTAGGTTAGGTTAGGTTAGGTTAGGTTAGGTTAGGTTAGGTTAGGTTAGGTTAGGTTAGGTTAGGTTAGGTTAGGTTAGGTTAGGTTAGGTTAGGTTAGGTTAGGTTAGGTTAGGTTAGGTTAGGTTAGGTTAGGTTAGGTTAGGTTAGGTTAGGTTAGGTTAGGTTAGGTTAGGTTAGGTTAGGTTAGGTTAGGTTAGGTTAGGTTAGGTTAGGTTAGGTTAGGTTAGGTTAGGTTAGGTTAGGTTAGGTTAGGTTAGGTTAGGTTAGGTTAGGTTAGGTTAGGTTAGGTTAGGTTAGGTTAGGTTAGGTTAGGTTAGGTTAGGTTAGGTTAGGTTAGGTTAGGTTAGGTTAGGTTAGGTTAGGTTAGGTTAGGTTAGGTTAGGTTAGGTTAGGTTAGGTTAGGTTAGGTTAGGTTAGGTTAGGTTAGGTTAGGTTAGGTTAGGTTAGGTTAGGTTAGGTTAGGTTAGGTTAGGTTAGGTTAGGTTAGGTTAGGTTAGGTTAGGTTAGGTTAGGTTAGGTTAGGTTAGGTTAGGTTAGGTTAGGTTAGGTTAGGTTAGGTTAGGTTAGGTTAGGTTAGGTTAGGTTAGGTTAGGTTAGGTTAGGTTAGGTTAGGTTAGGTTAGGTTAGGTTAGGTTAGGTTAGGTTAGGTTAGGTTAGGTTAGGTTAGGTTAGGTTAGGTTAGGTTAGGTTAGGTTAGGTTAGGTTAGGTTAGGTTAGGTTAGGTTAGGTTAGGTTAGGTTAGGTTAGGTTAGGTTAGGTTAGGTTAGGTTAGGTTAGGTTAGGTTAGGTTAGGTTAGGTTAGGTTAGGTTAGGTTAGGTTAGGTTAGGTTAGGTTAGGTTAGGTTAGGTTAGGTTAGGTTAGGTTAGGTTAGGTTAGGTTAGGTTAGGTTAGGTTAGGTTAGGTTAGGTTAGGTTAGGTTAGGTTAGGTTAGGTTAGGTTAGGTTAGGTTAGGTTAGGTTAGGTTAGGTTAGGTTAGGTTAGGTTAGGTTAGGTTAGGTTAGGTTAGGTTAGGTTAGGTTAGGTTAGGTTAGGTTAGGTTAGGTTAGGTTAGGTTAGGTTAGGTTAGGTTAGGTTAGGTTAGGTTAGGTTAGGTTAGGTTAGGTTAGGTTAGGTTAGGTTAGGTTAGGTTAGGTTAGGTTAGGTTAGGTTAGGTTAGGTTAGGTTAGGTTAGGTTAGGTTAGGTTAGGTTAGGTTAGGTTAGGTTAGGTTAGGTTAGGTTAGGTTAGGTTAGGTTAGGTTAGGTTAGGTTAGGTTAGGTTAGGTTAGGTTAGGTTAGGTTAGGTTAGGTTAGGTTAGGTTAGGTTAGGTTAGGTTAGGTTAGGTTAGGTTAGGTTAGGTTAGGTTAGGTTAGGTTAGGTTAGGTTAGGTTAGGTTAGGTTAGGTTAGGTTAGGTTAGGTTAGGTTAGGTTAGGTTAGGTTAGGTTAGGTTAGGTTAGGTTAGGTTAGGTTAGGTTAGGTTAGGTTAGGTTAGGTTAGGTTAGGTTAGGTTAGGTTAGGTTAGGTTAGGTTAGGTTAGGTTAGGTTAGGTTAGGTTAGGTTAGGTTAGGTTAGGTTAGGTTAGGTTAGGTTAGGTTAGGTTAGGTTAGGTTAGGTTAGGTTAGGTTAGGTTAGGTTAGGTTAGGTTAGGTTAGGTTAGGTTAGGTTAGGTTAGGTTAGGTTAGGTTAGGTTAGGTTAGGTTAGGTTAGGTTAGGTTAGGTTAGGTTAGGTTAGGTTAGGTTAGGTTAGGTTAGGTTAGGTTAGGTTAGGTTAGGTTAGGTTAGGTTAGGTTAGGTTAGGTTAGGTTAGGTTAGGTTAGGTTAGGTTAGGTTAGGTTAGGTTAGGTTAGGTTAGGTTAGGTTAGGTTAGGTTAGGTTAGGTTAGGTTAGGTTAGGTTAGGTTAGGTTAGGTTAGGTTAGGTTAGGTTAGGTTAGGTTAGGTTAGGTTAGGTTAGGTTAGGTTAGGTTAGGTTAGGTTAGGTTAGGTTAGGTTAGGTTAGGTTAGGTTAGGTTAGGTTAGGTTAGGTTAGGTTAGGTTAGGTTAGGTTAGGTTAGGTTAGGTTAGGTTAGGTTAGGTTAGGTTAGGTTAGGTTAGGTTAGGTTAGGTTAGGTTAGGTTAGGTTAGGTTAGGTTAGGTTAGGTTAGGTTAGGTTAGGTTAGGTTAGGTTAGGTTAGGTTAGGTTAGGTTAGGTTAGGTTAGGTTAGGTTAGGTTAGGTTAGGTTAGGTTAGGTTAGGTTAGGTTAGGTTAGGTTAGGTTAGGTTAGGTTAGGTTAGGTTAGGTTAGGTTAGGTTAGGTTAGGTTAGGTTAGGTTAGGTTAGGTTAGGTTAGGTTAGGTTAGGTTAGGTTAGGTTAGGTTAGGTTAGGTTAGGTTAGGTTAGGTTAGGTTAGGTTAGGTTAGGTTAGGTTAGGTTAGGTTAGGTTAGGTTAGGTTAGGTTAGGTTAGGTTAGGTTAGGTTAGGTTAGGTTAGGTTAGGTTAGGTTAGGTTAGGTTAGGTTAGGTTAGGTTAGGTTAGGTTAGGTTAGGTTAGGTTAGGTTAGGTTAGGTTAGGTTAGGTTAGGTTAGGTTAGGTTAGGTTAGGTTAGGTTAGGTTAGGTTAGGTTAGGTTAGGTTAGGTTAGGTTAGGTTAGGTTAGGTTAGGTTAGGTTAGGTTAGGTTAGGTTAGGTTAGGTTAGGTTAGGTTAGGTTAGGTTAGGTTAGGTTAGGTTAGGTTAGGTTAGGTTAGGTTAGGTTAGGTTAGGTTAGGTTAGGTTAGGTTAGGTTAGGTTAGGTTAGGTTAGGTTAGGTTAGGTTAGGTTAGGTTAGGTTAGGTTAGGTTAGGTTAGGTTAGGTTAGGTTAGGTTAGGTTAGGTTAGGTTAGGTTAGGTTAGGTTAGGTTAGGTTAGGTTAGGTTAGGTTAGGTTAGGTTAGGTTAGGTTAGGTTAGGTTAGGTTAGGTTAGGTTAGGTTAGGTTAGGTTAGGTTAGGTTAGGTTAGGTTAGGTTAGGTTAGGTTAGGTTAGGTTAGGTTAGGTTAGGTTAGGTTAGGTTAGGTTAGGTTAGGTTAGGTTAGGTTAGGTTAGGTTAGGTTAGGTTAGGTTAGGTTAGGTTAGGTTAGGTTAGGTTAGGTTAGGTTAGGTTAGGTTAGGTTAGGTTAGGTTAGGTTAGGTTAGGTTAGGTTAGGTTAGGTTAGGTTAGGTTAGGTTAGGTTAGGTTAGGTTAGGTTAGGTTAGGTTAGGTTAGGTTAGGTTAGGTTAGGTTAGGTTAGGTTAGGTTAGGTTAGGTTAGGTTAGGTTAGGTTAGGTTAGGTTAGGTTAGGTTAGGTTAGGTTAGGTTAGGTTAGGTTAGGTTAGGTTAGGTTAGGTTAGGTTAGGTTAGGTTAGGTTAGGTTAGGTTAGGTTAGGTTAGGTTAGGTTAGGTTAGGTTAGGTTAGGTTAGGTTAGGTTAGGTTAGGTTAGGTTAGGTTAGGTTAGGTTAGGTTAGGTTAGGTTAGGTTAGGTTAGGTTAGGTTAGGTTAGGTTAGGTTAGGTTAGGTTAGGTTAGGTTAGGTTAGGTTAGGTTAGGTTAGGTTAGGTTAGGTTAGGTTAGGTTAGGTTAGGTTAGGTTAGGTTAGGTTAGGTTAGGTTAGGTTAGGTTAGGTTAGGTTAGGTTAGGTTAGGTTAGGTTAGGTTAGGTTAGGTTAGGTTAGGTTAGGTTAGGTTAGGTTAGGTTAGGTTAGGTTAGGTTAGGTTAGGTTAGGTTAGGTTAGGTTAGGTTAGGTTAGGTTAGGTTAGGTTAGGTTAGGTTAGGTTAGGTTAGGTTAGGTTAGGTTAGGTTAGGTTAGGTTAGGTTAGGTTAGGTTAGGTTAGGTTAGGTTAGGTTAGGTTAGGTTAGGTTAGGTTAGGTTAGGTTAGGTTAGGTTAGGTTAGGTTAGGTTAGGTTAGGTTAGGTTAGGTTAGGTTAGGTTAGGTTAGGTTAGGTTAGGTTAGGTTAGGTTAGGTTAGGTTAGGTTAGGTTAGGTTAGGTTAGGTTAGGTTAGGTTAGGTTAGGTTAGGTTAGGTTAGGTTAGGTTAGGTTAGGTTAGGTTAGGTTAGGTTAGGTTAGGTTAGGTTAGGTTAGGTTAGGTTAGGTTAGGTTAGGTTAGGTTAGGTTAGGTTAGGTTAGGTTAGGTTAGGTTAGGTTAGGTTAGGTTAGGTTAGGTTAGGTTAGGTTAGGTTAGGTTAGGTTAGGTTAGGTTAGGTTAGGTTAGGTTAGGTTAGGTTAGGTTAGGTTAGGTTAGGTTAGGTTAGGTTAGGTTAGGTTAGGTTAGGTTAGGTTAGGTTAGGTTAGGTTAGGTTAGGTTAGGTTAGGTTAGGTTAGGTTAGGTTAGGTTAGGTTAGGTTAGGTTAGGTTAGGTTAGGTTAGGTTAGGTTAGGTTAGGTTAGGTTAGGTTAGGTTAGGTTAGGTTAGGTTAGGTTAGGTTAGGTTAGGTTAGGTTAGGTTAGGTTAGGTTAGGTTAGGTTAGGTTAGGTTAGGTTAGGTTAGGTTAGGTTAGGTTAGGTTAGGTTAGGTTAGGTTAGGTTAGGTTAGGTTAGGTTAGGTTAGGTTAGGTTAGGTTAGGTTAGGTTAGGTTAGGTTAGGTTAGGTTAGGTTAGGTTAGGTTAGGTTAGGTTAGGTTAGGTTAGGTTAGGTTAGGTTAGGTTAGGTTAGGTTAGGTTAGGTTAGGTTAGGTTAGGTTAGGTTAGGTTAGGTTAGGTTAGGTTAGGTTAGGTTAGGTTAGGTTAGGTTAGGTTAGGTTAGGTTAGGTTAGGTTAGGTTAGGTTAGGTTAGGTTAGGTTAGGTTAGGTTAGGTTAGGTTAGGTTAGGTTAGGTTAGGTTAGGTTAGGTTAGGTTAGGTTAGGTTAGGTTAGGTTAGGTTAGGTTAGGTTAGGTTAGGTTAGGTTAGGTTAGGTTAGGTTAGGTTAGGTTAGGTTAGGTTAGGTTAGGTTAGGTTAGGTTAGGTTAGGTTAGGTTAGGTTAGGTTAGGTTAGGTTAGGTTAGGTTAGGTTAGGTTAGGTTAGGTTAGGTTAGGTTAGGTTAGGTTAGGTTAGGTTAGGTTAGGTTAGGTTAGGTTAGGTTAGGTTAGGTTAGGTTAGGTTAGGTTAGGTTAGGTTAGGTTAGGTTAGGTTAGGTTAGGTTAGGTTAGGTTAGGTTAGGTTAGGTTAGGTTAGGTTAGGTTAGGTTAGGTTAGGTTAGGTTAGGTTAGGTTAGGTTAGGTTAGGTTAGGTTAGGTTAGGTTAGGTTAGGTTAGGTTAGGTTAGGTTAGGTTAGGTTAGGTTAGGTTAGGTTAGGTTAGGTTAGGTTAGGTTAGGTTAGGTTAGGTTAGGTTAGGTTAGGTTAGGTTAGGTTAGGTTAGGTTAGGTTAGGTTAGGTTAGGTTAGGTTAGGTTAGGTTAGGTTAGGTTAGGTTAGGTTAGGTTAGGTTAGGTTAGGTTAGGTTAGGTTAGGTTAGGTTAGGTTAGGTTAGGTTAGGTTAGGTTAGGTTAGGTTAGGTTAGGTTAGGTTAGG
Source organism: Parnassius smintheus behrii (assembly GCA_036936625.1). Classification (NCBI taxonomy): domain Eukaryota; kingdom Metazoa; phylum Arthropoda; class Insecta; order Lepidoptera; family Papilionidae; genus Parnassius; species Parnassius smintheus. Next base: position 48,159,204 of record JAUPFT010000020.1, read on the forward strand.
TTAGGTTAGGTTAGGTTAGGTTAGGTTAGGTTAGGTTAGGTTAGGTTAGGTTAGGTTAGGTTAGGTTAGGTTAGGTTAGGTTAGGTTAGGTTAGGTTAGGTTAGGTTAGGTTAGGTTAGGTTAGGTTAGGTTAGGTTAGGTTAGGTTAGGTTAGGTTAGGTTAGGTTAGGTTAGGTTAGGTTAGGTTAGGTTAGGTTAGGTTAGGTTAGGTTAGGTTAGGTTAGGTTAGGTTAGGTTAGGTTAGGTTAGGTTAGGTTAGGTTAGGTTAGGTTAGGTTAGGTTAGGTTAGGTTAGGTTAGGTTAGGTTAGGTTAGGTTAGGTTAGGTTAGGTTAGGTTAGGTTAGGTTAGGTTAGGTTAGGTTAGGTTAGGTTAGGTTAGGTTAGGTTAGGTTAGGTTAGGTTAGGTTAGGTTAGGTTAGGTTAGGTTAGGTTAGGTTAGGTTAGGTTAGGTTAGGTTAGGTTAGGTTAGGTTAGGTTAGGTTAGGTTAGGTTAGGTTAGGTTAGGTTAGGTTAGGTTAGGTTAGGTTAGGTTAGGTTAGGTTAGGTTAGGTTAGGTTAGGTTAGGTTAGGTTAGGTTAGGTTAGGTTAGGTTAGGTTAGGTTAGGTTAGGTTAGGTTAGGTTAGGTTAGGTTAGGTTAGGTTAGGTTAGGTTAGGTTAGGTTAGGTTAGGTTAGGTTAGGTTAGGTTAGGTTAGGTTAGGTTAGGTTAGGTTAGGTTAGGTTAGGTTAGGTTAGGTTAGGTTAGGTTAGGTTAGGTTAGGTTAGGTTAGGTTAGGTTAGGTTAGGTTAGGTTAGGTTAGGTTAGGTTAGGTTAGGTTAGGTTAGGTTAGGTTAGGTTAGGTTAGGTTAGGTTAGGTTAGGTTAGGTTAGGTTAGGTTAGGTTAGGTTAGGTTAGGTTAGGTTAGGTTAGGTTAGGTTAGGTTAGGTTAGGTTAGGTTAGGTTAGGTTAGGTTAGGTTAGGTTAGGTTAGGTTAGGTTAGGTTAGGTTAGGTTAGGTTAGGTCTAGGTTAGGTTAGGTTAGGTTAGGTTAGGTTAGGTTAGGTTAGGTTAGGTTAGGTTAGGTTAGGTTAGGTTAGGTTAGGTTAGGTTAGGTTAGGTTAGGTTAGGTTAGGTTAGGTTAGGTTAGGTTAGGTTAGGTTAGGTTAGGTTAGGTTAGGTTAGGTTAGGTTAGGTTAGGTTAGGTTAGGTTAGGTTAGGTTAGGTTAGGTTAGGTTAGGTTAGGTTAGGTTAGGTTAGGTTAGGTTAGGTTAGGTTAGGTTAGGTTAGGTTAGGTTAGGTTAGGTTAGGTTAGGTTAGGTTAGGTTAGGTTAGGTTAGGTTAGGTTAGGTTAGGTTAGGTTAGGTTAGGTTAGGTTAGGTTAGGTTAGGTTAGGTTAGGTTAGGTTAGGTTAGGTTAGGTTAGGTTAGG